>VDFB02115129.1:0-12504 GCA_007258455.2 Sequoia sempervirens
CTTTCCTTTGTTCCTCAAATGAAGAAAACAATTGTTTCATTCAAGAATCTTATACTCATGATTTTGACAAGGAGAGTGTCAAGTCTCTTAGCTGCAAAATAAATGAAATAAAAGATGGATCTATTGGTGAAAACCGAAAAAAGGCAGTGATAGATCAAAACAAGAGAAAAATAAAGAGCAAATCTGAAAGTGAAAACCTTTCTAAGGCACTAAAGGATGAGAAACTTGACACTCTTCCCAAGTATTATCATGAAAGATCTTCTATTTTGATTGAACCAACGGAATCAATCAACATAAGTACAGCAGAGCAGCCAAAAGTTTTGCAAATTACAGCATCATTACTTGATTGAAGAAGTCCAATTCTGCAATTCATGAAGGATAATCAAGTGCTTCTTGGTCACATGTCTCTTTGATATACGAGTTTAGATCCTAATAAATAATACATCATTTATCTATCAAACACAGGATAAAACACAGCAAAGAAAAAGCTGAAAGATGCATCCACATGTTGCATTATTGGTCAAGGAAGAATTAAAGAAGCTTTTAGATGTTGGATTCATTCAAACTATTGACTATGCAGAATGGATTTCAAACATTGTACCTGTTTCAAAGCTAGATGGAAGGATCAGAGTTTGTACAGATTTCAGGGATTTAAATAAAGCATGCCCTAAAGATGATTTTCCTTTGCCTAACATAGACATGATTGTTGACTTAACTGCTGGCCATGCAATGTATTCATTAATGGATGGATTCTCAGGATACAACCAGATAAAAATTGCACCAGAAAATCAAGATAAAACAACGTTCACATGTCCTTGGGGCACCTATTCTTTGGAATGTAATGCCATTCCCGGTTAAAACTGTTGGAACTACTTATCAAAACAATTGTATTTTTCATGATATGATGCATACATTCGCATGGAAGATTATATTGATTGCCAAATCTCATACACGAGATGAACACATGGAAATCTTGTCAAAAATCTTTATTAGAATGGAGAAGTTCAATGTTCGACTAAATCCAAAGAAATGTGTCTTCGGTGTTACATCTGGAAAACTCCTAGGGTACATTGTTTCAGAAAAAGGTATAGAAGTTGATTCAGAAAAGGTACAAGCTATAATGGACATGACTCCACCACGAAATATCAGTCAATTAAGATCCTTGCAAGGAAGATTACAGTCCATCAGAAGGGTTATAGCTCAACTGGCAGACAAAAGCTTGCCATTCACACATTTATTGCATAAAAATGTTCCATTTAAATGGGATGACAAATGTGAAGCAGCATTCAATCAGATCAAGCAATATCTTACACATCCACCAGTTCTGATTCCGCCTATTCCGGGAGAGCCGCTTATACTCTATATTTCAGCAACAAAAGTATCTTTGGGTGCATTGCTAGCACAAGAAGACTCTACAGGTAAAGAAAGGGCTATATATTATATCAGCAGAACCTTAACAAGACATGAGTTAAACTACAGTTTCATTGAAAAAGCTTGTCTTGTAGTAGTGTTTGCTTCTCAAAAGTGGCGACATTATATGTTGGCTCATATAGTTAAGCTGATAACAAAGATTGATCCATTGAAATACCTATTAAGCAGAGCTACTTTAACAGGAAGACTTGCAAAATGGGTAATGATCTTAAGTGAGTTTGATATTCACTATTTAGATCGAAAAGCAATTAAAGGACAGGTCATTGCAGATCAGTTAGCTGAAGCTCCTTTACAAGAAGACAATCCAATGCATATTGAGTTTCCTGATGCAGATGTCTTTACAACAACAATTCAGAGACCATGGGCATTGTACTTTGATGGATCTTATACACAATATGGCTCGGGGGCAGGGATTCTTTTTATTACACCTGAAGGACATACCATTTCACGATCATATCGGTTGATGTTTCCTTGTACAAATAACATAGTAGAATATGAGGTATTACTCATAAGATTGAAGATAGCTTTGGAATGGCAGATTACAGAGCTGGAAGTCTATGGTGATTCACAACTTGTCATTAATCAAATTAATGATGATTATCAAACTAAAGATGATAAGTTGCTACCATACAAAAACATGGTGGATGATTATAAGAAATATTTTGTGTCAATTAAGTTTTCACAAATATCAAGGATTGATAATAAAGCTGCAGATGCAATGGCTACCGTTGCTTCTTTATTACAAATATCTGAAGATCAAAACAAGTATGAATTCTTGGTGGAACAATTGTTTTCTCCTGCATATGATAATCCTGAAATCCAAGTTATATGTCATTTGACCAGTTCAGATTCACTCTTATATGGCAAGACTTATACCTATTTGAAAGATAACATCTTGCCTTCAGATTTATCCCAAAACCAAAAATAGAATTTCATTCGCCAATCATCCCGTTATACCTTAATTGCCAATATCCTTTATAGATGTGGTCATGACGGTACACTCCTTAGATGTCTTGAACGCGACGAATCTGAAAAAGCCTTACAAGAGGTTCACGGTGGTATTTGTGGAACTCATTCGAGTGGTTTGACCTTAGCGAAGAAACTTGTCACAATGGGATACTATTGGCCTACCATGGAGCAAGATTCTTTTACTTTTGTTAAGAAGTGTTCTAAATGCCAGATCCATGGGAATCTTATTCATGCACCTGCACAAGAATTGCAACCTTTCATTTCAACATGGCCTTTTTCTTAGTGGGGATTAGATCTTGTTGGTAAAATACATCCTTCATCGTCAAATGGTCATAAGTTTATCATCACAGCTACTGAGTATTTTACAAAATGGATTGAAGTTGTTCTTCTAACAACAGTGACTGGTAAACAGATATCTTCATTTATCCTGAATTATATTATTTGTAGATATGGAATTCCTAATTCTATTGTTACTGATAATGGAAGACATTTTAAGAATCAGGATGTTGATGAACTTTGTGAAAGATTTCATATCCAACACAGGTTCTCTACACCTTATTATCCACAGGGTAATGGTCAAGCAGAAGCTTCTAACAAAACCATTTTGAAGATATTGAAGAAGACAGTAAATGATGTTGGACGTGATTGGCATGTTCAACTCAACCCAGCTTTGTGGGCATATAGAACCAGTGTTCGCACACCAACAAGAGCTACACCATATACTTTAGTCTATGGAGCAGAAGCGATCTTACCATTGGAAGTTGAAATACCTTCGCTTAGGGTTTCACTTAAGGGATTGATAAGTGATGAAGACTATCGAGTTTCTCATCTTCAAGAGCTCGAACTGTTAGATGAAAGATGCCAACATGCAGCTGATCACTTGAAAGGTTATCAACAAGTCATGTCTCGTAGTTATAACCACAGAGTTAAACCACGGGCATTTCAAGTGGGTGACTTAGTTTTGAGGGAAAATCCACGTAATCAACAAAATAGAGAAAAGAAAGGCAAATTTGAACCTAATTGGCTTGGTCCATTTGTTATTGTAGCAGCATATGGTTCTGGAGCATATCAGTTATCCACATCAGAGGGGGACCTGTTTGACGAGCCAATCAATAGTATTCATCTTAAGAAGTTCTATGTCTAAAAAGTCCTGAAAAAATCATAAAAAATCATAAAAAGTCCTGAAAAAAAAAAAAAAAAAAAATCTTAAAAAGTGCAATAAAAACAAGTGGTGAAAACTTGGCAAACAAGCGCTACTTGTGATCAAATGGGCTTCTCCATTTATTAGTTTATGTCTTATTTTCACTTTCGGCATCATCCATCCACGTCTATCATCTGTATATATCTTTCATTTGTCCATATCATGTAGTGGGAATCTTTAGGTTTCATCATGGCTTGATGAAATTTGTATAGATCTTTTATCTTGAGGTTGTGTTTACACTGGGGGCAAAACGCAGAAACATAGATTGAAAAAATAGGCGAGGACAACAAGCTTTTTGAATATCACAAACAGACATAAAATAGTTTGACAAAACACAACAAACATTGTCATATCAAATCAACCACAACATGTTTATTCAATGCCAATGAAAACCGAAACAACATGATCCAAACAAATATCGACATGCAGAATATCAATGATGGTGACCAAATTGGATGATCTTAATCTGAATAAATGTTTGAAGTACTTTAAGCAGGAATTTGAATGGTTGTTTGATTTTTTTTTATCATATCTCTGGAGCAATTCGATGATGTACTGAACTAGAAAAGCAAGGAAGGAATATGATTTTTCTTTGTCTGCTGTTTGCGAGGAAATCATTAGTACTATGAAAATTGGTCGCGAGACATGCTCTACTATGTATCATGGATGACATTTCGGAATTCGCATGGGAAAAGGGTTAACTCTTGTCTGTTTATGCAAGCAATACTCAGGTCATCTCGGTTCAATTATACCTAGATGCTTGTATTAACTTGCTATATTAAAAATCATGAAAGCAATACTCAGGTCATCATTGGTGCTAACATACCCTTTGATGCTTGTATTAACTTGCTATATTAAAAATCATGAAAGCAATACTCAGGTCATCGCTGGTGCTAACATACCCTTTGATGCTTGTATTAACTTTCAACAATTCAAAGCTCTATGATGATACAAAAAGCACACATAAGCTCTCCAAATGGCAATATTGTATGAATGTCCTGCATGGTTAGTATAGATTGCATTCATGTTAGAATCTGCATTTTGCATTTATAGATTTCTAAAAAGCTGGCAAAGAATCAAAGATTTATATCTTTTCAAATATGACTGAGTATATTTTGACATTCACAAAACATTGTTTCATACATTTTACATATATTTGCATTAAGAAAATCATAAAATCAAAACATACATACATCATATATGTCATACATTCATTCATCAAATAAATTTAATCTCATACCATCATGTATATAAATATCATAAATCATGAAAACATCATATAGTACACATCATATATATACATCATGTATCATGTAAAATCATCACTGCATTTCATATATCTCAAAAATGAATGTCAAAATGTACAAGGATGTCAAACTACAAGAGATATAATATCATCAAAAATGTGATCATCTCACGGTGTATACAAAATGTCTCAACAGAATATCATGAAAGAGATCATATACAATGCACTAGGCCGAGCTATCCTGTGATGGAGCTGGCCTAGGACCTGTACCACCTGCCCCTGATGGACCTGTATCACCTGCCCCTGATGGACCTGCTTCGCCTGACCCCGGTGGCCCTCTAGGAGGTAATGGCTGTGTCACACCCCTGCTGGTAGTACGAGAGCGACCATGAGTAGATCGTGACTGAGTGTAGCTCTCTCTCTGCTCAGCTAGGACTGCATCATGATATCTAGTGCGATAAAACTCTGCCTCTCGAGTAGCCCTCGTAACCTCTCTCATTATATCACCTGGCAAAGTGCTACCTGCCACTCTCTGTAGGCTATCTGCTAAGGCAATGGCCTGCTCACCCTGCTGTCTAGCTGCATCTCTCTCGGCAGTGATCGAAGTCACCTGACCCTGCAACTTTGAAATCAAGGCTTGTGCCTGTGATAGCTGAGCCTGCAAGCTCTGTACTGTGCTCTGCAGAGAAGATATTTGACTCGCTACTGTCGGATCCACTGACGGGGATGGGTCAATATGCCTCATCCGTGGTCCACCTCTGCCTGCCCTACCTCCTCTACCACCTCTCCTGCCGCCTCTCCTACCACCCCTACCATCACCACCATCATCTCCATCTGAGTCATCATCTCCACTATCCTCCTCGTCATCACTGTCCTCTGAATCGTCATCACCTGACTCTGAGTCTCTCTGTCAACGTCTCTGTCCAATAATAGGAGCAATGGCCTCATCAGGATCAAACATGCGTGGAGGTGGATGCTGTAGAACATACTGTACATACTCTGGTGTCGCTCCTGCATCAAGAACATCCACCTGGTAATCCCACATCTGTGCTCCTAAACTGATGAACTCTGCCACCGCTGCATCATAAGAGATCCGTGGGCCCCGCACTGCAAGCTCTGACTGTCGCCGCGCATAAATAGTTGAACCAACAGGCATACCCTGAATCTGACCAAACTGTCGCAATACACGTCCAGCAAGAAATCTCTCCAAGATCCATGTGGTCCGTCCAATCAAAAATCTGGAAGTGCATACAAAAGGCATCTCCCTCGCATCCTCTGGCCATGGCTCACAATCCAAATATGGCCTCCAGCATACTGTGTCTACACTATCTAAAAGCCACTGCCAATACACTAGTTTGCCCAGTCTAGGTTGAGCAATAATATGTGCATATCTCCATCTGTATGCTCGACCAGCTGGTCACTCTCCTCGAGTCAATGGACGTAACACTGCAAAATGCTCCCATGCCCATATCTGTAGTAATGAGCATCCAACAGCAAAACTCCGGCCTCTACCATATACGATGTGATGTAGCTCGTCATATAGGTGGGCTAACATACAGGTACCCCATGCATACCGTGTCCCCTGCATCACCATGCTCTCTAAGACACGACCCCATCCGATCGCAAATCCCTTCGACCTATGGTCGGGGCACAACACACCTCCAATGAATCCTGCAAGTACAGCTGGTAGTGGTGGATAAGTATCTGTGATCTCACCCCATGGGATGAAATATCCGGCAATCTGATCATCTCTAAATATCCGTCTCAAAGCAAGAGTACCTCCAGCCTCTCGTCTGTCAAACACAACTATCTCTCCCATCACTGGGATCCGTAGGATACGATATACGTCCTCGGGAGTCACTGTAATCTTGCTGGTCGGTAAATGAAAGGTGTTGGTGTCGCTATGCCACCGCTCTGCAAGTGCTGTCAATAGAGCCCTGTTGAGGCGAACCTCGGGCATATCAAGTAATGAAGTCAAACCACAAGCATCAATCACATCTCTATCAGACTGTAATAAATGTGGAATCAATGACCATGTGCTCGGGAAAGTCTCTCGTAACTGCAAGACACCTAGTCTCTCCTGTTCACATACATCATCAAAACAACATCAATATCAAATCATCTTAACGTATCAATCCAAAATGAATCAATCAAATTATTTGTTTTTCATTATCATTATGAAATGCGAATAATATCAAAATCATGTTTGTTTTTAACAATCTTAGAAGCAAACAAATCAATCAAACTATTTGTTTTTCATCATCATGGAACGCAAATAATCAACATCAAGTTTCTTTCTAACAACTTTAGGAGAAAACTTATCTATCCTATTTGTTTTTAACAACTTTAAAAGCAAATTTATCAGCTACTATTTGTTCTCCAACAACTTGGGAAACAAATTTATCATGTGGAACAAAAAGCACTACAGAACTAGTTGTAGGCGCTACAAAATTCTTTATCAGCGCTAAGGAAATTTTTGCGCTACAGAATCAATTAATGGCGCTATGATTTCTATCAACAACGCTATGGAAAATTTTGCGCTACAAGATTTGTTAAGAGCGCTATAAAACATCTCAGGTGCGCTATGATATCATAGGTGCTATGAAAATCATCAAAGGCGCTATGAAATCTATCACGGGCGCTATAATATTATATGCGCTATGAAAATTGTCAAATGCGCTACGATACGCCTTAAGAGCGCTACAGTATTAAACGTGCTACGAAAATTATTGATTGCGCTATGAAAAACATTAAGAGCGCTAAAACTCAAATTTTTGAATTTAAACATTAAAAACGTGCGCAAAACAAAATTTTTGATAGACAAGGATTTACGAGACACATACCGGAGGTCCGTAGTGTGCCGGCCGCTGATGACGTCGGATATGCTCGAAACGGTGCAAGTGAACTGGAAGTGCCATAATTATCAACTCAGAGCTCAATATTTGCAAATTTTACTAGGTTAAAATTGAAAATGACATGGAAAATGACATTTTTAACCTATATAATGGTAAAATTAGGGCATTTTATCATATTTTTACATACCAGGGGCAATTTCTTCATCAAATTTTCATTTCATTTCTCTTCGGGTCAATTTCTTCATATCATAAGTTTTGAACGATAAATCGATATCTTTAAAATCATCAAAATTCAAAAATTCAAATATCGATTCATCGTTCGCGGGGGCATACATCTATCAATATTTCAAATCAATATTTGGGGCAAAATTTCAAAATTCTTTGAAGTAATGCGTAAAACACATCACTTCAAAGAGGGGCAAAATGTATACACTTAAAAATGGTCATATCACATTTATGCGGTAATTAATTAAATATTTTTAATATTTAATTAAAATCTTTTGATTCTATCTACGTATAAATAAATTTAAATAATTTATTTATATTGTTCATGATTTCATTTCGATTAAATATTTAATCACCTTTTCATATTCATTTCTTAATTAATTAAATAAATGTTACAATTTATTTATATTAATTATCATATAATCTTAGTTTGAATATTTTATTCAAATAAAGATTAAAATATTATAATTCTTCTAAATATCATTTGTAATTAAATATTCCAAAATATTTGATTATTTCCTCTAATCCAATATTCATTCTTAAAATTTTCAAAATTCCTCTAATTCAATTAAAAATCTATTCATAATTAAATATTTCCAAAAATATTTAATTAAAATCTTCTAAATATTTCAAAATTCTTCTAAAGTCACATCATGATTAAATGTTACAAAATATTTAATTAATTCTTCTATAGTTTTCAAAATCAAAAATCAAATATCAAAAAGCAATAAATGAAATTAAATAAATTTAAATATTTATTTAATTTGGGATTTATCTTCAACTCCCGGGAAACAAACTGCCAAAACAGAAAATTAAATTTCTCTATTTTTGTGCAGGCTTGTTCTCGTGGGTTGAAGACAAGAATCCATCCTTCTCTCCAACCTCTCAACCTCCCCCATTTTCTTCTCAACCTCTCCATCTCTCACCATTGAAACTTACCAGACATATTCATAGCCGTAGATTCTTGCCAGCCGGGATTGAGCCTGCAAAAAATCTATAAATACAGCTGCCAAGAGCTCCAAAACATATAGAATTTTAAGCAAGTAAACTATAGGCAAATTGCATAGTATTCCCAGCATTCATAGAGCCTTTTCATAGCAATAGCATAGAATCATAGCAATAGCAATAGAGCCATGATACATATCATTCACAGCCCCTGTGCATAATTACAGCCCCTGTCCATATCTGTATCAACAATTCCATCTTCACCAACATATAGAATAGTTTTCCTTTGCATACTCGTTCTGCAGCAGCCATTTGGAGAAGCTTACACAATCTGAGAGCCAAAAAGCTTCAAAAGAATCTCTGTGGATAGAGAAAAATGGGACGGCACTAAAGATTTTGTTTGTTTAAATTTAATTTAAATTTCTTTAGTTTAAGGTTTCATTTAGTGTTTTATGTTTTCATTTAGATTACGATTAAGCATTAACACACCGTATAGTCGAGAACAACAATTAGCTTTAGTAGAAGAGCCAAGTGGATCAAGTTCTAGCTCATTTGATGGAGAGAGATTTCTTTTGCAAATTGAGACATACAAGAAGCTACGGGAAAAATCCCAAGATGTAATGTATGAGAATATATCAAAAAAAATTTCCACTACATTAAAGCATCTAAATGAGAAGATTCAAGCTAGACTCAATGGCGTGCATGAAAACTATG
Source organism: Sequoia sempervirens (assembly GCA_007258455.2). Lineage (NCBI taxonomy): Eukaryota > Viridiplantae > Streptophyta > Pinopsida > Cupressales > Cupressaceae > Sequoia > Sequoia sempervirens. Next base: position 9,587 of record VDFB02115129.1, read on the forward strand.
CTCTGATGTTACGTGCAATGAGATTATCTAAAAAGGATTGGTTGTTGTCCATACCAACCTTAAATAAATGGGTTGAAAGATTCGAGAGATTGACATTAATATTAGTGGGAACTGGTCAACATGAAGATAAGTACCCACTAGTGCAGCCAGTTTATGATTTTGTATGTAGATTGAGTGAGCAGAAGTTTCAAGGGTATGGAGCCCCACTTGAGTAGAGGATAATAGAATTGTTATCTCAATACAGTCATACTAATCTATCACCATTACTAGATGTTGAAGTCAATACTTATGAATTAAAGCCATTGCATGAGTGGAAAAAGGAACTAGATGAGGTTATTCATTCCTAGGTAAATGAAATATGCAAGGAGGTTAATATTAATCTCTTCAATGATTCCTTGGAGAGGTTGACATTTCTTATCAGTTTTCTAGAGTATTTTGATAGAGAATCAAATGCAGTGGTAACTAAGTATGCCCCTTATAGAAAAGCCATGGATGAAATGATGGAGTTTGATTGGCCATTTGAAGAAGAATATGAAGAATGGGGGAGGGTGTGTGTTGGAAAATTTAGTTTATGAATTGAAATGTGAAACATATACTTGGTCAAGTATTGTATAGGTCTATCCATAGAAGTTACAATTGTATGAAACATATGTTTCATAGAAAGATATAAAATTGTTAGTGATGTGGAATGCTGACAAAAATGCTAGCTTAGTTTTAATCGACATCAGTTTTTCATTTTTTTCAATGAAATCAAGGTGATTCTATGAAGATGTTTATCCTTTTTGACATGTTCTTTTGAAGGACAAAGCTAATCCTCATAGCGAATGTAAATTACCTTTATCTTGTATGAATTCCCTCCACTTTGATAAATTTAAATATAATTGAATTGGGGAATCTGTCTTCTTGGGGTCCAATCCTATTGTCACATGTGTACACTTGGCCTGAATCTTGTTTTTGCTCCCTTATTTCATTAAAGGGAACTCGGGGCCATTTGTATAGGTCTTTTGTGCAATACTGGAGTTGTATTGTGAGAATTAAGAACATAGAGATAATACATTTAGTCTTTATAAAAAATTTACAGTCTAGGTCGCATATTTTCTCAAATGTATGGTTTTTGGACATACTAGAATGATATTGGAGATTTTCCAAGTCTGAAGTCTCTCCATTTTGATTATTTCTACAAATTATTAATGAAAATATTGATTAGAGAGCATTTCATTAATTGTCATCATTTCATACTTTGATATGTGTTTTAATTTTAGCTCTTGTTCATAGAAGAAGTTAAATCACTTGAATCAAATCATGAATTCTTATGCAAGATCTAGGGATATGACTAGTCTTTAGAATTTCGTTACTGATTTGTGAATTGCTAAGTGATATTGCATAGATCTTGAATGTCCAGAATTAAATGTCCCTTATATTTCAATTTTCTTAGACTCCTAGCCCCTAGTTATCCAAATTGAGAACAATCTTTTAAAATAATCATTGACCTATCTTGAATTTATGGTGTTTGTGTTGTCTTGGTATCCTTGGCTTAAGGTGTGCAGTTGTTTCAAGAAATTGCCAACTTCTTGAGGAATTTCAGCTTATTAGCTATGGATGAGAATACGTTTGCTTAAATATACAATGTACACATGAATTGTCTCAAATAATAGTATAATATACATTATAGGATTACCATCTCGGGTTTTACAGAGCTCGAAGTGTAGGAGATAAAGCAATTGATGCCATATCTCGTCAATTGGCCACTTGTCTAGCTGATATTTGAAAATTGAGCTTGGCAAGCCCATAGGTACCTATTGAGACTTGATTAGTTCATTGTAAAAACAACCAACATAATGGAGGTAGTGGATTACATGTTTGAGCAATTTTTTTAGACTCATCAAAGGTGGGAGATTAGTGAATAATACCTTACATGGACTGTGAAGTAGTGACAATAAGGTTGAAGGATCTTAAGATCCATAATACCATGAAATAGTTAGTCCCTTATAGTAAGTAAGTAGGAAGTCTATAGGGAATAGTTTTATTTTATAGAAGGATGCTCATGAAATAAATCTTCAAGTGACATTGATTGAGCTATTTGAGATTGCAGCTGAGGGTGCAATATCTAGTCTTAAATCAAGTTAGCAAAGCAGTAAATATGCAAGAAAATCAAACCGTACACAACAAACAATTCACAATGTTATCTTGCATAATGCCTTGAGTTTGAAGAAAAAAATCTCATTATATCTTAATGAAACTAGTGACCTTAATGGTCAATCACTGGCAACCATGATTTTAAAACATGCTATTGTGCTTATGGAGGCAACATTTTAAGCAAAGTAGTGAGTGGTGGTCTGGAACAATGGCAAGTATGAACGACTTGCTTTATATGCATACTATGTAGTCTATCTTAAGACAACATTCTTAGAAGAGATGTAAGGTGGATTGTAGAACTCAAGGGTTACCATGATAAAGATTGAAACAAATATTGAGATCTATTTAAAAGCCACTATCATGACGATACTAAAGATGTCACATGGAAAACCCTAGTAGCTGGAGTAATGAATACAATGCCAAAGAGGATAGTGTGCTAGGGAAGATTTAGGAGATCTCCAAATTATCTAATCACATAAAAATATCATTTATTTACTTTTAAAAATTAAAATAAATCATTCTAAAACCTATTTAGGACATATTGATACTTCAAAAACATTTGATTTATTTTTAAAATTAAAAGAAATCATTCTAAACCCTATATAGGATACATTGATACTTCAAAAGCATCTAAAGGAATTTGAAATTATGAAAATATATATCAATTAAATACCTAGATTACAAATAGTAGCACAATCATTGTAACCCTTGTTGAGAAAAATAGGAATGAGATAAACAACAACGAATCCTATGCCTCATGTCACACACATCTCCTTACCATT
>VDFB02115130.1:0-10200 GCA_007258455.2 Sequoia sempervirens
GAAAACCGATGTATACCACCACGATCAGCATCTCTCAAGCTATCTGCTGATAAAATTTGAAGGCAAACGGAGCACTTACTATTTATAGTAAGTCATTTTGGAAACTAGCTAAAAATAGAAAGTCAGTCGCATGCACCAGTGTCAACAGGCAGGTCACGTGGTGAGGAGCCCGTCATTCGAATTTCAAGTCAAACGGAGTTGTGGAAGTCTCAAAGCAAGCAGTTACTATAAATAGTAAGCCACCTCCAGAAACATGCCAAAAATAGCAGGTCAGCGAAGCATCAGTATGAACAGGTCAAGCAGCTGATAAAGATCCCATGGCGCGAATTTCAAGTTGAACGGAGTTGCAGAAGATGGAAAATCAAGTACTTACTATTTTTAGCAGGCTTGGGCAAAGAAATTAGGGTTTCCTAAATTCAAGGGCAGAGCACAAAAGCTAGGCAGAAGCGACGTTCAGTCACAATCAACACCCTTCAAGCAATCAACACGCAAAATTTGAAGGCATTCCGAGCCATTGCTATTTTTAGTAAGTTGCTAAAAATAGCAGGTACAGACAGATATCAGGCATCGGTAGCACAAACACATCCCGAGGTTCAGAACAAAGCAAAATCCAGCCTTTTTGGAGCTTGGAATTAGCTTGAAGTGCAAAATTGAAAAACTTTCTAAAAATAGCAAATTAGGGTTAGCATGATCGAGTCACCCTAAATCAGGCAAGGAGCATAAAATTCACTGAAATTGATAAATTTTTCAGTCCAGCCGGTGAAGAACGCCTTTAAAAGCTGAAGATTTGTGGAAATTCTCTAAGCATTTGAAATTTGAAGTTCACAGGCCAAATCCGCTTTGAGAAGCTGAAAATGGGTAAAATCCTTCTAAGTGTTGATAAATTGGAAGCCCAAGCATGGAAATGCGCCCTTGAGCTTAGAGTGATAAAATTAAAAGCTCACCCTTTGAAATGCGCCCACCAAGCTAAAGAAGGTAAGTTAAAAATCTCTAAGGCATGGAAACTAGAAGTTCCACCCCTTAAATGCGCCCTTGACTAGTGGAGGGAGTTGGAGAATTTACTAAATATTTCAAAATTGAAAGTATGACCTCTTGAATGCGCCTTGGGTGAAGAATTGGCAGAGGAAATTTCAAATGTTTAAAATTAGAACCTCAACACCTAATATGCGCCCAAGTTAAATGAATGAGGGAGAATTTTGACTAAGTTGTTAAAATTGAAAGCACAGGGGTTCAAATGCGCCCAGTTTGAGGAGGGTTAGAAAATTTTACTAAGTGTGAAGAAATGAAAGTAGAGACTTTTGAATGCGCCATTGGAGGTAAAGTGTTTGAAAGAATTTTGCGAATGTTCAAAATGGAAGTGCAAGGTATGAAATGCGCCTAGCTTGTGAAGGTGCAATAAAAATATTCTAAGTGAAAGCTTCATGGGTCAAATGTGCCCCTCTTTGGAGAGTGAACTTAAAATTTTTCTAAGTCATTGAAACTCAAAGCTCACCCTGTGATATGCGCCTTGAAAGTTGGAGGTCATATTTGCACCTGGATTCATTAAGTGCACTAAGTGAAAGCTTCCCCTGTGATTTTGGAAGCTCAGGGTATAATTTGTGCCTGGCTAGGAAAAGGTTGAAATATATTCTAAGTCTTTTAAATTTGAAAGTCAACCTCCTATATGCGCCTGGACTTGCCTGTGGGGCCTTGAAGAATACCAAGTGCCAATACTTGATGTAGAAGACCTCATTTGCGCCCTTGGAGGAGAAGATCACTTGAAAATTTTTCTAAGTGTTGAAAATTGAAAGCTGGACCCCCTAAATGTGCCTTCACTTAGAGATGGAGGAGAAAGTTGGTTAAGTGTTCAAAACTTGAAATATGCTCCCTTGTTTGCGCCTTGAGGAAAAACATGGAAATTGTGCTAAGTATTTGAAGATGGAAGTAGCCTACATCATTTGCGCCTTGAAGAGAAGATGAGATTGAAAATTTTCTAAGTGTTGACAAAAATGGAAGTAGGCCATAGTAAATGCGCCCAAGAACTTAAATGAGGAGAGAGGACTTCAAAATTTTGACTGAGTGGAAGTACTACCTATCAAACGCGCCCAAGGCATTCAAGGAGAAAATTTTCCTAAGTGAGTCAAAACAATAAAATTTTCTCATCACAGGAAGATGATTTAAAGATCAAATAAAAAAATTTCCTAAGGCAATCTAAATATTTTTCTAAGTATGTTACATCCCAAATTGAGACGTTACAATTTACCATTACTAGATAGAGTAAATGTGAATTCTGGAGGTGAATTAATGATGCTTGTACCTTGTTTTCAATATGAATGTTGTTTCATTTGATGTTATTCTTGGTGAAATACTGCATAAAGGAGAATATAAGGTTATTGATTTATGAATAATCTAACTTTTGAAATGTTTCATGTATTCTGCTTTGTTTTGAGCATATGATTCCCGTTGTCGTGACATGGTTGCAGGAAACAGGTTTGTACCTCGAGACAGAGGAGAGATATCACTCGGGGAAGAACTTGGTCGGGTAAACAGTAATGGATACCAACTGGACATACACACACAAACCTTAGAACTGTGTAAGCTAAGTCATTGTTCTGGTTAAAGGTAAGTCATCTGTAGGCTTGTCTAGTATCATTAGGAGTCGTGTCTTCTTCTGAATGTGTAAACAAGTGATGCTTGCCAATATAACCTTATAAATGACAAGTTCTGGTTAGAGGTGGATATGTGTATTTGTACATACGAATACGATATGTACAAGTACCCATAAGTACATTCATGTCGATACAAACGTATTAAGCAGATGGATATGCCATACGTATGTGTCGATATAAATGTATTTATGGATACTTATACATGTAGTATATATACAGATATATATACAAGTATACATACCCACGGCTAACGAGATAAATGAATTATATATTGTAATGATATCTTGCCTCTGAAATTATACGAATACATATATATTAATTTACATGTTTAATGTATAATGTAAATGAATATAAATGTATTAGTATAAAGATAAGTATTTCAATATATTTAATATTATATTAAAATATTAATATAATATAGTTTAAAATGTATATAATATTATTTAAATTGATATTTTAAATAATTATACATAAACTATATTATATAAGTATTTTAATAGAATATACCAAATATATTTAAATACAAGAATTGACAAAATCAAATGAAATGAAAATTAAACATTTGAAACACTTTTATAAAAGGCGAATGTAAATCATAAAGAAAATGAAAATTCGCGAATTTCTCTAAATCGCGGATTTCTCTAATGAATCCGTTGGAATTCAATTCTGAGCTTTAGCAAATGCATCATATTTATTTTGAAAACTTTATTTAAATATTGAAGATTTACAAAGTCGAAATAAAGAAGAAAAAACGCGAAAATGATGAAGGAAAATGAAAAACGCGCAGAGAAATCGCGCGACTAGGGCCAGGCGTCAGAAAATAGAAGAGATATTTCTTGCTTTGCAAAAAGAATGAAATGTGGACGCCATTTGAGCAAGGAAAAAGTCTGAAATGAAACTTGGCATTTAACCTAACTGTAAAAACGCGCCAGTTGAAAGTTGTCACGTTTTTTAACAGTCTGAAACAAATTCGAAAGGAAATAAACTTCTTGCTGTCAAACATGGAGGTCGAAACCCTCACCAAATTGATACACGTTTTTAGTTTGAAATATTCTTCAACCTGCTGGCAGTTCTGGCTCCATAGAAGGTGGAAATCGGTTTTGAATTCAACCTATAAATATACCTGCGTTTGGCATTCTTTCTCACACGAATTTACAGTCAAGTTTCTTGAGCATTTTATAGCTAAAAAGTGAATTCGCCATAGTAGAGAAATTGCTAAGTTGTTTTGTTAATACAAGAGAGCAGAAGTTGAAAATTGCTGGTAACCTTTGAATAGAAGAGGTGTATTCAGGAATTGCCTTTTACTGTGTTGAGTATTTGGTTTCAAGAATCCAAGCTGAAAGTGATCTGAGTAAAGGCCAGTGAAGGAGCTATTTTCCAAACTTGTGGAAAGCTAAATCAGGCATGCTAAACTCTTACTTTTCATATTAATCTGATAAGTCTCTGAATTATAGTCATGGCTGGAAAGAAATGAGTTTGATTGTCTTAAGATTGAACTAAAAAGAATAATAGTTTCTTAATCATTATCATGAATATGGTCTTGTCATGGCTTATGTTTGGCTTTTGTTGTCAAGGTTGTACACTTTACATTAGTTAATGGAAAGCAATCTGCATTGTGTTTAAATGGCTCTATATAATGAGCATATGCTTGTGTTTAAATAATAGTTACTAGGGTTGAGTCAAGAATATTTGCAAGATATACTCTACAACTTAATACAAACAACTTAATCAAGTTATTGTATCCCTAGGATGAATATATCCTGAATTAGGGCGTCTGTGTAGTATCTTGTTTAATAGATTCATCATTACAGTAGTAAAATGTTGTAGGAAGTCTAGGGTACGGACTACCCCGATAGACCAACCTACGCGTAGGGTAAGATAGCCTCAAGTCAAGTTGAACCTGGCTAGTGTATGTGACAAATGACCTATGTTCTTCATTGAACGTAACACTTTGGCCAAAGTAGTGTAAGGAACCATTTAGTTGTTGTACTACACTGTCAGTTCACCGTGATCCCGAATTACATCCTAGTTTGAGTATTGCCGATTGCACGAAAGCTAGTTTTGTAGGATCACAGCACTATGTCCAGTTGGTAGTCGTTAAAGGTTACCCAACCAATCTCTTCTTCGAAGGGAGGGCCGCTCATTGCAAAATGATCGTGCGGGGGACCGCATTATAAGTCCGTGGTTGGCGGAAAAACGCCCGAGTGATGTTTCTCCTCCTCAGCAAGCGGCCGATGTACCAAGATTTGAAAGGACGGATTCCTGGACTTTCTTACTTCTATTTGTTCTAAAGCTCATTGGAGCTATGTTAGTTAAGGTACGTATTCTTGTTTCATGTACTTGTGAAGTTATTATATTGAAATGGAATCTTTGTTGTATATTAATATGGCAATTTGTTCATGTTTTGTCAATAAAGAAAAAGAAAAATTCTATTGCAATGACATGATTAACTCGTTTACATACTTGTAGGATGTAAATTATGAAAATTTTAATTTTACCGAAGGGTCGGGTCAAGTTAGTTATTTTCAAATTTCCACCTCCCCAGAAGAAAATCACGCCTGGACTTGGAAGTATGAAATTTGGATGAAATTGCCAGAGATGAAGTCAGTGAATGCCAGCTTCACAGGGTTGATAAAAAGTTTTCAAGTCAGAGTAAAGAAATATGCTCCAGGGTGAAGAAATGAAATAAATTTTATGAGAAATTATTTTTCTAAGGTTCATAATTCAAAAAAATTAAATGAACCCGTTCGTTGTATACCCATGAATCTGACGCGTTCTGAAGAAAATTTTCTTCTGGGTATTGAGGATCCTCGATAGGGAATTGATTTTAAAGCCTTTCACACTTTGTTGAAGCTTTACCGGATTGATGAGTTTTCCTAAGGGAAAATTTGAACATTTTCTAAGGCAAAGTGAAGAAAATGTGTTTTCAAGGTAAAATACTCCAGACGATGAATTTGAAAGGAACTGCCTAGGTGAATTTGCTCAAGTTCTTCGTGAAGATAATTTTCCTAAGCCAGAGATGAACGAGATCAAAATTGCGAACACCTTAGCTGGAAAGGTAAAGGGGATACAGTTGAAGTCAATCATGAAGAAAGCAAAGTTGTGCTAGAGGAAAACGATGAACCCTTGGAGATCAAAACATGAAAATCCCGGCAAGTAAGTTGAATTTATATTATGAAGTGTTCTAATACTCTTCTCCTTGCTTGTTTTGCAGGAGGAACGTCGAAGACCAAGCAATGATGACTTGGAATAATGAAGCAAATAGTCCAAGATAATGAATCACGAAGGAAGAAAGTTGCAAGAAATGGCTAAGTGTTGAATGTTTAAGTTCAAGACAAGAAAATATTTCTAAGTCCAGGATGAAAGAGAAGATGAAGACCCAAGTGTTAAAAATCATCATCAAGCAGAAGAATGAAGTTGTCGCCTTGAAATTAGATCGAGAACGTGCCTAAAGCTAAAGTAAGGTTCACCAGACTTATCCAATTTGTAGTCAGAACAAGAGCAGTGTGAACGCGTTTCAAGGTTGGAATCTTCTAGAAGGATGATGGACATTAATGGCTCATTTATTACCCCACTCCTCTTAGTGGCGGTTTTTAGGGCGAATCTTGTTTAGGGTTGAGGTGGCACAATCTGGGCCATTCAGCCAATCGTAATCTGAGCCGTCTGTTGGACTTGGCCAGCTATAAAAGGGGGAGTCCCCCTCATTTGTACCTTAGTAGAAGCAGAGCTTAGAGATCAGAGTAGAGAATAGAGCAGAGACACTTTAGTTATAATATCTTAGCATAGCGTAGTTTGAAGGAGAAGGAAAGTTTTCCTTTGAAAACTTTGTAAGAGATTGTTGCGAAAACTATTGTAATAAAAGATCTTTCATTGAATGGTGAATTTATCTTTGTTATAAGTAGCTAGTGAGGTTTCTTCATCCCTTCAACTTCAAGTAGCGTAAAGTAGAGTAGTTTTCATTTTCATGCAAGTAGATGTTAGTTGTGGACTTGTGGAGTTAATTGAGGCAACTTCATTTTTATCCATACCACTAGTAGCTTGTTGACGGCAAGTTTGCCTTGTGTGGTCGACTGGAAAACTTTATAAACTTAACTTCGATTGTGATTCATGTATGTGTATGCATCGTTTTGATGGTACTTATATGTTGAATTATAATTTGAAAACCCCTTGTCACTCCCTTGAAGATTGCACCGACTTTGTGTAAGTTGTCCAACGTGAGGCGAAGCAGAGTCTGGTCGAAGTCTGTCAAGATTGATCCCACGTCCCGTCCTTAGATAGAATGTAAACTTCTTAGGCCCTACACTCTTTTAAATTCAGTTCATTCCTGGTTAGAATTAGGAAACTTGCTCACTTGCCAAATTATTTGAATTACACGGAAAGCCCTTAGTCCGCCGGTTCGCTATCTACCGGGTTTAACAATTGTGTAAGTCCCCTTGAATACCAACAAAATCACATCGCCAACCGAGACTATTCGCGACTTACAAACCTTGAGTTAAATGTATGATCTATCTCACAATCTTAGCATGCGTGAAACTTTGTTCAAGAGAGGATAGGGTATCCGTTGGGAAATCTACCAGGTTGGTATGTCGCAAACCACGCCAACAATAACCAAAACCAATGCCAATATTGAAACTAATGGATAGCAAGATGACTTGAGTTGAGCTGCTAATGATGCTACTGCCAAATTTAGACTTACTAAAAATAGCCAACTGCTATAAATAGTAAGTTCACATCAAAACAATAGATAGCCAAACTGAACACTAACCTGCAAAGAATTGAACTGCTGCTAGACAGATACTGCCAAAAGATAGACTTGCTAAAAATAGCAACTGCTATAAATAGTAAGTCTGACAACATCCTCAATGCCAATCGTAGCAATATCTCAAAGAGGAAACTCTAATTTTCACTCTCAAATTTTAGCTTCACGGATTCTCGAAATAGGCTAAATCCTATTGAAGTGTAGGGCCAAAATGGGGACATTACAAATCAGATTGCTAAAACAAATGCTAGATCATCCCAAAATGATAAAATCGATGGAGCTCCAAACTGAAACAAACCTTTAATTCAAACAAACAATTGTTTCTCCAAATTTCCAAGACTTTCTTCAACAAAATTATCAATAGATTCTGATATCAATAAATTCCGTTTATTCCACAATGCCAAAATCGTCCTTTGATACAAATTGATGAAGCTTCACTAAACTGAAATAATGTTCTCCAATATTACCTCAAATTGATCTCCAGCAATGATGAATATTCTCTAATAAATCACAGCAATACTTCAGCTGCTGTAATTAAACAAACCTTCAGCAAATGATAATTTCGTTCACAATGTAGTTGCAACAATACATTAGTTGCTACAACTCTTTTGATGCAATAATAAATCAGCTATTGCACCCAATCAGCTCTACACTCAGAATTGCAATAATACAACAGCTATTGCAATTAAAAATCTCCTCAATGAAGCACAATGTAGAAACCCTGGATGGATTTCTCAACACTCCAACTAGGGTTGATCTTTCACAACCAAACCTGGTACTCTAGAGTCTTCAAACCCTCGAGCAATGTAAGCCTCAACTTTTACCACGCAGGTATGAGACAGAAATAATCCAAGACATAATCATAATAGCTTGCATTCAACTCCTTATAAAGAATTCTCATTCACCTCCAAGAAGCTTCTAGAAATAGTATTATTTTATTACTTAAGTGACTTTATGATTTATTATTTTACTTTAGTCACTTTATTAAATTAATTAAATATAAAGTCATCCTTAAGATATTAATTTATTGGAATAACTTTATAAATAATTAATCTAATATTTAATTAAAATAATCAATTAAGCTATCCTTTTGAAATATCATTGATTTTGGACAACTTAATCAATTAAATTAATTAAATCATGATACCTCCAATTCGGGGACATGACAAAACCCTTCTGGCAAACTCTTGCAACAAACTCTTGAAAATTTGATGAGAAACCTCCAAGAATCTTAGAAACCCTAAAAATGCCTTTGAGTAGCCTACAGGTCTTCGAAAATAGGCTAACAGCCACTAAAAAACATAGGGCTAAAAAGGGGACATTACAAAGGACCAATAGTTGCAAGTCAAAATTTGCTTCAAATTTTCAAAAAGTCACTCATTTGATATTGCTATCATGATTCAACTGTATAGTTTTACGAGTCAAACTCATTGACCCATGTTTCATGAGTAATGGTTCACAAGAACCCATCTCTCACAATAATGAATGGTCCACTTATCAATTGATGAGCTAAAGGGGCTCTATAATGAATGGTTCATAAGGCACAACACTTGTTGAAGGTTTTACAAATGGGGTTGCTAGCTAAGTGGGCTTAACCTTGGGGAAAACTCCATGGTTAAGCATGCTTGAGTTGGAGTAGTACTGGGATGGGTGACCTCCTAAGAAGGCCCAATTCTTCACCTCTGTGAGCATCACCTAGATGTAATGAGTGCTAAGTGGACCATTCATTATCATGAGAGATGGGTTCTTGTGAACCACTACTCATGGAACATGGGTCAATGAGTTTGACTTGTAAAACTACACAGTTGAATCCTAATAGCAATATCATAAATTGACACATTGTGGAAAATACCTCCTACTTATCAAGTTGCTCATGTCAAATTTCTACTTTTACTGGTGGGTGCATTTGGCAGTTTGAAATATTCCGCACCAAATTTTTTCGTTTTTTCAATTGCAAGTTTACAAACAAACGCACCCGTTAAGGTTAGATCTAAACCAAACGATGCTGAAGCAACTCTAACCAGAATGTACACCAGGATCCCGATGTGGGCAAGGTGTGAGCATTGGTCAGAGGATCTGAATGCAGAAATAGAACTGGAAGGAACTCTAACCAAGAATGGCGCCGATGATGGCGAGCATATGGTCAAAGGATCTTCTACACTACAAGTACTGAAAGAAACTCAACACCAAGTATGTGCTACCCAATCCAGTATGGAATTGAGGCGACCATATGGCGGAGTGCTAAGAATTACAATGCTTTGAAGGGAAATAAGCTAGAATACTGAAAGTAACTCGACACCCAGAATGTGCTTTCTAACCCGGAGTGGGAAAGGAGCTACCATAGGGCGGAGGTAAAGGAATTACAACTGCAATTACTGAATGTAAAGTTGAGCATTACAAAACGTGATAAGCAAGAATAACAACTGCTGTCAGTACTACTGTCAGCTTACAATATGAAAGATAATGCCTTGCTATCAATGTGAATTGAAATGTAAATAGAGCTGCAACAATATATATTGAATTCCCTTCAATGAATAACAAAGCTTTGATCAGAAACTGTGCTTTAAAGGCCAACCTGATAATCTGATTTATGACAGTCTGGATTTCCGCATGCATGAACAGCAGCCCTATAACTCACAAATTCACTCACAACTCACTCCAAACTCAATCAAATTTCATGAGACGAATTGCAATATGATCCCAAGGAGAAGGCTCCCAAGATTAGCACATAAAACTGACTCCAAATGCTGATATTAATTATTGGCACAAATCCCAAGAAATGCAAATGGTACG
>VDFB02115131.1:0-35938 GCA_007258455.2 Sequoia sempervirens
GTGGGATCGCCCATTAATTGAAAATGAAACTCTGAAACCTCAGTTGAAATCCACTTTTGATTTTTGCATAATTTCGAGCTTCAGTAGCACTTCAGTTATCTATTTCCCAATTTTGCATGTGTTTTGACTTGAGTCCTTGCCAAAATACAAGGAAAAAATAGTAAATATTTTTTATGCAAATAGGACGCATGTGTATCTGAATTTTTTTATTAAAATCATAAAAAAAAACTAAGGCTCATAGCCTTGATCTTTCCTCCAAGGTTATAAAACAAACCTAAGGCAAGCTGGCATTTGATTTTCTAATAAAAATAATAAAATATAAGACTAAGGCATGATGCGGCTTAGGCATTTGAAAATAGATGTAGAGGGAATAAATGAAGGCATTAGGAAAGGCATTTTATTTTTAATTTAATGTGAAAAATCACCTACTTGGCTTAGGGTAATGGAAAAAACCTATAGAAAAAATAAACTGAGCCCTAATTCCTCATTTCATTTTGCATTCAAACCCTGGGAAAAGAGGCTCTGCTGTGCCGCCGCCATGAGCTAGGTTTTGAAGCTCAAATCTCATCATTTTATGCTACTTCTGTTGAAATTTTTAAAGGCTCCTATATAAAATTGCATGGTAAGTTCTTTACTGTCACAAAATTGGAAATTGTCCTCCATTTCGAAAGCTTTTTTGGCCTTTTGGTCCGGCCTACCTTAATTCTAATGTCTTCTCTTTTTTGTTTGTTTCCTGTTGATATCCTCTCCATTTTGAGTGCATTACTGGCCGCCATTGGAGAGATGGATTTGATTTTTTTGGAGAAAAAGTATGGAAGAAGCCCGTGGGTTTACATGTACTTTTCAATAGTGTAAAATTTGGTAAGCACAAATCTCCTACTCTTCTCTTATTTTATGTTGAAACCAATTCAATTCAAGCTCAAGAAATTGTAAACGAGTGACCCTTTTTTCTTTTTTTTTGCTTCTTTTTTCTTTTGAAACCCTTCATAGTTTCTTGGCCATGGCCTCACTGTGAGAGGGCTCCAAACTTTTGTTTCTGAGTTGAGCAAACCTCTATGGGCTACAGCCTCCTTAACTCTATCTTCATTTTCTTATTTGATGCAAAAGGAAGAAATTCATAACCTAGGCCATGACCATGCATTTGTGCTTCTGGGTTTGCATTATTTCATATAAGCTCGAGGGTTTCTTTGCACTTTTCTATATTTACACAAAATGCTATGTTCACAAAAAATAAATTTATTCTCCATTAAAGGTCATGGCTACACAATCTTTTGGGTATTTCCCTTTTGATCTCCTCCCTATTTTGAAGATTTCTCTATTTTGTAAGAATGGTTCAAAACCTGCAATCTCAAAGGCTCTGTTCTTGAATTTCATTTATGTCCTTGTGATTTTCCTTTATAATGCATTTGCAAAAATATGTACTCATAGTATTATGCAAAAATAAAAACCACAAATTGGGCTTCAACCATTATTTTACCTTTGGGTTTGTTGATTTCACAAAAGAAACACCCGAGGGTCATTTCGTGGAAACCCTAGCTCAGTTTCCTTCCACTTGTTTGATGCCTTTGAGAAATGAATTCCTTCTTCAAAATATAATATATAGATGTTGACATTGTTTAGAAATGGAGGAAATTTTTATTTCACTCTGGGCATGTATCTTGAAGCATATTTTGAGTGTCCTTTTAGTTACATTCTTTCATCAAAACCCTTGAAGGCTGTCACTACGTTTTGCATTTTCATCCTACATGGTAGAAGAAACTGTCCAACCAATACTTGGCTTGACATCTCTCATGATTAAATGCACAATTCTGAATACTTACAGCTCCTTTCATTTGCAATGAGGCAATGGATATTCTTTGTCTTTCTCATTATGACCTTATACATTCCTCTTCATTGTTTTTTACTTATACTATCCATGCTCTTTTACAATGTTTGAATTTAGAAAATGAAAAAATTCTACAGGTGTCATGTGGGTTGCATTACTGTAGGTTGTAGCTTACTTTACTTTCTGAAATATGCATGAAATACTACTCCTTATCACTTTAGGAGCATCTACATATGACTGTAAGTCCTCTTTTATGAATGTTCCTTCAAAGCAAAAATATGTCATCATGTAGGAACAAAAATCTAAATCTTGTGCCTTTATCTTTGTGAAAGAAACAATAAAGAACTATTTGTTGTATTGAAAACTTGATGAAGCGTCGACTGTGTTTGCTTCTTATCTGTGGAATATATTTTTGTCCTTGCATGATTATACTTGCTATTAGTATTGGAATGTCCTCTTTATAATGATGTTGAAGTTGCAAGTTTGTAATGTTTCAACTCAACATGGCTACATTGATGATGAATATCATTCTGTGGACTGTATCTTTAATTGACTGCATATAACATACAAAATGTATAGACTAGTATGAGAGTCCCTTGATTTTGCAAGAAGATAAATATTTTCCCTGTTGGATAAAGAGTCATGTTGAAATACTTGAATGTTCCTTCAAAAGATGATTGTAACATTCCCAAATGCTTATACTATTTGCTTGGCTTGATTATAAGTTTGACGACTGTTACCATGCATTCATTGAGGCATTGAATTTAGAGAATATCACAATTCTACCATTATTTACCTATGATCATGATGACTATATCTTTGCATAGATCCTTAAATATACATAAGGAATGTTGTCCCTATTTTCACTAATGCTTTGTAAAGGTGGCTAATGATCCTATAGCTTTTCTTTCTTTCCTTGACAAAGGCCGCCTTAATCTTCATGTCATTAGTAAATTGGTAAGACATTCTTTGGCACTAAATAGTTACCAGAATAGGAGAAAAAGCTTATTTGATATAAAGTTGTCTTTTGACCTGAATCTTCAATGTTGTATTGCTGCTCAAGACTTGATGAACTTTTTTCCTCATTTTGGTAGTTGTCTAGTATCAATGTATGTGTTTCTTTTATATTCCTGGCATGATGCAGTATGCATGCTCGGCTCAACCCTTGTGGGAGCCCATTTTTTTGCCACATGCTACAATGTTGAACAAGATAGTAATGCAATGATGAATGTACCTGTTCCTACACAGTGAACAAACAAGTTACAAAAATAATGAAGCTCTATGTTTTTTCTGATGATTTGACTCTTATTCAATGATTTGATTTGGCTCTTTTGCACATATCTGATAATGCTTGAATTGAATTGATGCATCATAGTTGTAGGTTAATTGTTTGTTGATAAAAACATATGTTGAGTTTTTATATCTCGAGCTCTAACAAATCTTTCAATAATTGTAGGTACATCTGAAGACCGAGTACAAGAAGAGCTGAAGATAAGAAGATCAAGCTGAAGATAGGAGGATCAACACCAACATTACCAGGAAATGACATTTATGAATTCTCCTTATGTGTTTTAACTTTTTCCCATATTTAATCTTCAAATATATAGCTTGCTCTTTGTCTTGTATCAATTCAATTTAGTCATTCCCATGACTTGTGTGGGACTTTTGAGCACTTTTTGATCTTCAATGAATCAAAACAACAACATTGTATACATTTGCATTTCTAAATGAATGAAATAGAGAATTATCATGCAACCTTTGTAATCTCTTTCTGTTATAAAATATTGCATAATAAGAATTGAACTTCATTTGAAAACTTCATATGCAAATGATAATAACTTAGCAGAATTTAATTGAAGTACCTTTCACCTTAAAAGTAGTTAGTTGTTCCAGCTCTTCCAAAATGAGTTGTAGGTGAAATTTTGGTAACAATAAGTTCATGTTCTTTGATGCTTATCCTCTACATTTCTAAATGCTAGGTCCTCCTCATTTTTCTATATTAGAGGAAATATTAGCTTATGTACCTCGATGATAATTACCAGTTTATGTACTAAGCACTTTTCATGCTTATCATTAGATATTCTTCTACATGTTTGTTGCAAGATTTTATCTAAAGCATTTATTACATGACTTTACATAATCGATGTGCTTGCATGCTTACATTTTCAAATCACATTTATTTTTTATTTACTATAGTTATATTCATCCTCCAACTCCTTTCACACTTTCTATACAGTCAATTGGAGGGGACCTATACTATTACTAACACTCTTACGATAAGGTTTCATATTTTAAGTTTTAGATAGCCACATGTGCCTATATACAAACTCATCACCATACTTATATCTTGATATAACTTACACAAATACATATGGGAGAAATCTTATCACATTATTGTTGAAGTACATATCTCATTTAGCACTTTTAGTGGAGTTACATTGCATGGAAACATCACTTATAATTGCTAGCCCTTCTCTTATTTCCTACTTGCTCATTTTTCTAGATAACTAAAACAAATTACTTATTCATACCTATTTCACTTATGTGACAAAAGCTACTTAATGCATATTCTTTTTTCTATTTTACAAGTTCCTATGAAGCACCCAAACCAAATAAAAAATAAACAAAAATCTAAAATCAATCTATCACTTTATATAAACCCCTATCCTTTTATCTCAAACTACTTAATTTTCCTATTAATTAAAATTTTAAAATACATGTTCATTCTATATGCACATTCATCATCTCAAAATAAATACAAAATATAATGATAAAAATTAGATATGCATATAAATTTTCATTTGATTTTAGACCCATTTTAATACAATGACGATACAATTAACAAACAAATAATATCACAAGGTCCTCTATCCAACACTCAATAAATACAATCAAATATGCATCCAAAACTATTTCACTTATGTGACAAAAAACTACTCAATGTAAATCATTTTTTATTTTACAAGTTCCTATGAATCACTCAAACCAAATAAAAATACATAAAAAATCTAAAATTAATCTATTGCTTATAAACCCTTATCCTTTTATATCAAATTACTTAATTTCTCAATGACTCATAATATTTATTACAATTTTAAAATGCATGGTCATTCTAGATGCACATCCATCATCTCGAAATAAACACAAAATATAATGATAAAATTTAAATTTTCATTTGATTTTAGATCCGTTTTGATACAGTACCAATACAATAACAAATAATGCCACAATGAAAACAATGAAATGAAAACAAAAAAATTAAAAAAAACACAATGAATAAATAAAAACAATGAAATGTTCATAAATTTTTTTCCCTAAATTTCAATTAAAAAAATAAATAGAGTCAAATTTGCGTTGGATATAGTTTATGATGTTCAGTTGTTTATATATTTTCTTTCCGTTTGAATTTGGGTGTACAACTGTCTGTGCTTTTATTTTCTTTCTGTTTGCTTTTATTTTCTTTCCGTTTGAATCTGGGCGCCATTTTGCAGTTTTCTAGCCGTTAAAATATAAAGAATTACCACTCTTTCTTTGTCTATATATACAATTGGTTTTCAATGAGCATTACATTTGTGGTTTGCACTTGCAGGTTTTCTGTTTTTTCTGTTTTTTTTTCCTGTTTTTCATTGAATTGAATTTTTATGGAGCGCTCCTCTGTTCTTGTTATCTTTCCTTTCCCTTGTTTTTACCTCCTGTACTTGCAACCACACTAACACTAGCCCTGTAAATGAAAGGCATTCATTCGTATCTGGAGTTTGCAATTCTCTTCGGTCTGCAAGGTATGATGGTTATTGCTAAAAATTATATTCCCAGTTGTATAGTGTTATGGTTTGTTCATATTAGTTTTTTCTAAAGTGAATTTGGTGTATAATAGCAGGGTACAGTCTTGACAAGATTGTATGATGAGTAATAGGAGGGAAGCAACGAAGATGATGAAGAGGTAATATTGTCTTCTTTGTTGTATGGAGTTGAAAATGGATTAAATATTGTCTTCTTTGTGGAATGGAATTGGAATATTTAAAAGAATGTCGTGTAGAGAACTTGAGCATTGGGTATTAAAAATTTGACCCCTGTTTTACTGGTTTACAAATTAAAAATTGACCAGAATTTCCTTAATTTTCTTAAATAGCAGCAGTTATGTGCGGTTAGTGAAGTGAGAGTTGAGGCTTAAGCAACAAGCATTGTGTTGTTATTCTTTTGTTTAGTTTGGCTTCGAATGGGTATCGATAGGGTATTAGACTCTATTTTTTCAGGGTTCACAGATTAAGGTATATTGTGATTTTGGATGAGCATTAACTGAGTATCATCTTGCATCTTTTCAGGGTTTGGGGATTCAAGTATTCAAGATTGGGATAAATATGAATTGGGGATTATGTTATATTTTTAACAGGTCTTGGGTATTAAGGTATTTTAGCTTGGGGTAAGTCAGAATTCATATTTCAGGGTTTAGGGATTTATGGAATGGCTTCGAATGGGTATCAGTAGGCTATTAGACTCCATTTTTTCAGGGTTGACAGATTAAGGTATATTGTGATTTTGGATGAGCATTAATTGAGTATCATCTTGCATCTTTTCAGGGTTTGGGGATTCAGGTATTCAAGATTGGGATAAATATGAATTGGGTATTATGTTATATTTTTAACAGGTTTTGGGCATTAAGGTATTTTAGCTTTTTAGCTTGGGGTAAGTCATAACAGAGTATGATGCTGCATTTTTCAGGGCTTAGGGTATAATATATTGTAGCTTGGGATATTTATGGAATGGCTTCATATTTCAGGGTTTAGGGATTTAGGAAATTCGGCTGGGATCATTGTGAATTGGCTATCGTACTGCATTATTTTTCCCGTGGCATAGCTTGGATGAAGTATCAACTGGATACTATTCTGCATTTTTTTTTCCGGAGTTTTCAGTAGTATAGCTTGGACGAGATACAAATTACGTACTATTCTGCAGTTCTTTTCAAGGTTATAGGCTTAGGGCATTGCAGATTGGGATGCTTCTGAATTTATGTATTGTAATGCATTTTTCATGATGTGCTTTGTTTGATAATGCTTTCCATTTCAATAGAATATGGAGTAGTATGCTTAATCCATGAAATTGAAGGTACATGTTTTTTGGGTATTGTATATTTTATGCGGTTCCTGGTATATAAATTGGACTGTTCACTGCATTCTTTCAGGGTTTAGGATACGTATAAACTAGCTATTATAGTGCAATTTGTTTTGGATGTCTTCTCTTTGAATTTTCTTGGCATTTTATTAGCATCTGGAGTAGAATGGTTGTAGACTTGTAGTAATCCAAGAAATTGAAGGTGACATTATTTTGATATATTAAATTGCATTAGTTTAAGGATAATAATTGGTTTGGGTTTTAGATATTGTAGCATGAATGAGCAGGAACTGGATATATATGTGTTTTCACTATTTAGGTTTTAGAGACTTGTAGCTTGTGGAGAGTATGGATTGGGTGTACAGAGCATAACTTGAAATGGATATGGATTGATTAGTATACTGCATTTTACACCAGAATTTAGTGTGAAGGGTATAGGCGTTATGGTAAATTAATTTTTCTATTTAGGGTTTTTAGGCGTCTACCTTGGGATATGTGTGAATTGGATATTGTACTGTAGTTATATTGTGTTTCTTTGTTTGAATGTTTTTCGGAGAGCAGGATGGTTCTATCAGTTTGTGCATTTGAAAGTACCATTTCTTTGGTACTTGTATACTGCATGCATTTTTAGTTATATGAATTGGGTTAAGTTTTAACTTTTAAGGTATAGCTTGTAAAATTTCTGAAGTGGAAATTGCACTGCATTTGTATTGGGTTTCTTCTGTTTGAAAATGCCATTAGTTAGCATACAAAGTAAGATGGTTATTTTATGGGTTTGGTATAAAAACCTTATCAATTACTAATGTTAGATGAGTGTTAAATTCTGTGAATTATCTGTTTTTATAGGTTTCATATAATAAAACTTCTAAAATTAGGATTAAATCAGAGTTAAATTCTGTGATTTATCTGATTCTATGAATTTGATATAAAAATATTGTGCATTCCTATAAAAGATGAACACTAACTGATTGTAACATTTGGTGTGAAAATATAATTTTATGTTATCAAAATTTAAATATATATAGTTCAGTTGCATTTGAAGATTGTTTAGGTAAATATTACAAACTTTCTTCAGTTCTTGATGTTTTTGATTACTTAATTTTTTTACTTATAGGAATACTCAAGTTTCTATATATTTGAATTTACTCGTTTAGTTGTTTTTCTTGTAATCTGTTCAATGTACCATTCATTAATTTCTTTTATTTATATATTGAAACCATTTAAAAATTGATTTAAACACTGAAAAAACCCAAAAATTATCTAAGAATATTTATAACTAATATTTATTTATGATATTTTCACTTTTTAAAAATTAAATAAATATAAATTTAGCTAAGGAACTTCCCAGTATTTTAAAATAAATTCAGTCTTGAGATATCACTGTACTAGGCTAATAGTTCAGGACACTAGCGATTACTATATAAGAATTTCAAATTATCTAGTGAAAAGATGGACACTTCTCTGGATTCCTTGGTATCCTGTTTCTTATATAATAGAAATATGAAAGATCAGAGATGAAATATGACTAGTAAAAGAAAAGTAAGAATAATATTAATAGAAAACTATGACGTTAAAAAAGCAAACTTAAATGTCACACCATCTTCTAGTTTCTTATCATGTTGCTGGATCTGCTTGGCATGGTTACCAGAAAATATTGACAACAAATGGCCTGTTCAATAGTTATGCTTTATAGCTTGAATGTCTAGGATTGTGTCTTCCTGAAATTGTGTTCAAACTTAGTCTCATCGCTGTAGATCTGAAAATGCAGGCATGTCTCAGTTCTTTCCTTTCATGTTTCACTTACTTGATTTAAAACTGATTTTTGAGCTCACAACTTCGAAAGCCCTGCATAAATATGATATCTTGTATGTAGGATTTTTCTTTTTACATTTAATAAGTCTTAAGTGGAATGATTCTAGAATATCCTGGTTCTGGTTCTTACATTTGAAGGATAGGAGTTGTTTTAAGGAGTTTTGATCATGACAGGATGTTTGTTGAACCCTTTTAGGCATTCAGCTGTATGCATAAAAGTGGCCCTTTGTTTTGCCTTAACCAATAGGTACCCCTGAATGGTTGTAGTTAACCTCAAAAAGGAAATGGGTTTAAGTTTATAGTCTGTTTTATTTGATAGAACCCTAAGAATTGTAATGGGATCAATGATTTAGTGCTATGAGCTTCTAAAGATTATAGCTGCTATTTTGTCTATAGCAGCAGGCATTGGGTGATTTTCATGTCTTTATTGTTAGGACAGACCTGTAAACCTTTTAATATTGTGTTTAACATGTGAAAGTCAAATTTAGTATTTAGTTTGGCAATCCCATTATTAATATATGTCTATTAAGACCTTACATGTATAATCTCTTATTCCAAATGAGCTATACATTTCATCATTGCTGTCAATCGATTTCAAAGATTCATTTATTTTATCATTGCCGTCAATCGATTTCAAAGATTCATTTATTTTATCTACTATGAAGAACTTGGAGAGGCATTATGCTGCCATGTCAGGTTGATTCAGTCAAAGAAATGAACTTGTGCTTTGCTTCAATATCTCTGATTTTGACTGTTGCAACTACCTTTTCTATGCAATAGATGGTTTAATAAATTATGTTATGGGTGACTCAAACTATTACTTTCTTGTTCACTCAATTAGAATCCGTATGGCCTGTGGGGTTTTTAAATAGCTGAAAATCTTTGTGTCCTGACTGATTGGGACCCCTCATCAAGAGGTCAATGCTTTTTGGGACACCAAAATATGTTTTCTATGGTTTATTCTCAGTTGTCCTATCCTGAAGATTGTTAACATATACCATTGTTGGAAACAAGCCACCCAGAACAACGATGGACTGGCCACAAAGGTTTTAGTTTATGTTGGACATTAGAGTTCTGGGTATTAGAGTTTTTGTATTTTGAGTTTCTAGCATGACTGGAACAAAGGTTAAGAGTTGGCTGCAGCTACCCATATTTGATGGGAAAAATTATGATGTTATGGTTAAAGAAAATGATAACTATTTTAGTAGCTAATGATTTGCGAGAACTATTTTAGTCAGGATATTAGCATCTTCTTCATTGATATCATTAATTCGTCGCATTCCTATGCAGCTGGTGGAACATTAGTTCTTGAATTTTGGTAAATGCAAACAGTCTATGCACAATTGAATTGTGTTCAATTAACATTCTTATCACCATCGACCTGTTTGTAGACCCCTACTTGTTGTTCATCCAACGGAAAATTGTTTTGAGCTCCGACCCTCTTTACAAAAATAACGGCATCACCCCACGATGCGTGACTGTGAGTTTAATTTGGCACTGTGAGTTTCATGTGGCTCAAAATGTAGATAGATCCTTCAGTGCAGGTATTTCAGGAAGGGCAGAAAGCTAATCACAAACCCAATGGGATTATGAGGTAGTCCATAGAAGACCTCTCTTTATTTATTTAAATTAGTCCATACAAGCAGACACAAGAATCGAACTACCATGTGGATTACAAAAGTCAGATTTTCAGTTCCACAGTACTTAGATCAATTATGACCTATTTAACATCCATCACTACTTTGTAATGAATTTATGTGCAGGGAAATTATTCGAGATCTATGATCAAGTATTCCTGGGACACTGGAAACATGGGATGCTGGAATTTCTGTATAGTGACACCTAGAGTTTTTTAATTGTTATTGCAGTCAATTCAAAGTAAATTGTAATTTATCAATTAATTTGTAAATTGATATGTATATAGATTTGTCGTTTAATAAAAAAAATTATTTGGGAGGGGTTGAATTGGCCCTCTCCCCAAGGCTGCAGGGAATGGTCATTGCCCATGGCCATTCTTTTCAGTCTAGTGTCTTTGTGTCGGTTTTTATATTATTTTTTTTTTTAGAAAAAATTAATTTTCATATTTCACCATAGTTAATGATTTGACATTTTTGTTGTAGTTCAATATTTAAGTATTATAATATCTTCTAATTATAATGTAATTTGGTAATATTGTAATAATTAGTGTTGTGTTATTAGAAGGTTGCAATTTAAACATGTTTGTTTAGTGTGCTTTAATTTGGGAATTCATTAAGTGTTTGTGTGTAGTGTGTGTTTGAACATTGATTATTTATTGTTTATTGTAGTGTGAGTTTGAATTTTGGCATTGACTTATATTTGATTCATTTTGACATTTAATTTGTATGTTTGAACATTGGCACTTTGGTAGTCACTTTGTTTGTATTTAATGTTTATATGAAGTGTGTGTTTGAGCTAAATGTTGTGTTTACTTAATGCATGGTTGAACTAATTTTGTGTGAAATTTGTTTTAACTTTCCCATTTACTTTGTGTGTGTTGAACTTCAATGTTTACTTCATGTTGGTTGAACTAATTGTATGGCATGTGTTTATATTTTGAACTTACAAATTTATTTTTTATGTAAAAGGTGTACTATATATGTTTGAACAAAATATGTGTGAAGTGAATTAATGTTGCATAAAGTGTCTTTGAGTTCTTTCACATTCACTTATGTCAATGTTTAAACTTTAGCATTTGTTTAATATATGTTTGAAGTGTGTGTTTGAACAAACTTTGTGTGAAATACATTTTGATAGTGGCAACCACTTCAATTGTATTTGTACTTTGATATGTGTGTATGTTTGAACTTTCACATTCATTTTGTATGATGTTTGAACTTTAGTGTGAATTGTGTTTGAACTTTAAACATTCACATTTTGTAGTTCTTTCACATTCACTTATGTCAATGTCTTTGAGTTCTTTCACATTCACTTATGTCAATGTTTAAACTTTAGCATTTGTTTAATATATGTTTGAAGTGTGTGTTTGAACAAACTTTGTGTGAAATACATTTTGATAGTGGCAACCACTTCAATTGTATTTGTACTTTGATATGTGTGTATGTTTGAACTTTCACATTCATTTTGTATGATGTTTGAACTTTAGTGTGAAGTGTGGTTTGAAGTGTGTGTTTGAACAAACTTTGTGTGAAATACATTTTGATAGTGGCAACCACTTCAATTGTATTTGTACTTTGATAATGTGTGTATGTTTGAACTTTCACATTCATTTTGTATGATGTTTGAACTTTAGTGTGAAGTGTATTTGAACTTTAAACAATCACATTTTGTGTGTTCGTATTTTGACACGTTTGAACTTTTAAGTGTTTGGTTTGTGTGTAGTTGAAGTAACTTTTTGTGAAGTGTTTTTAAATTAGATATGTGTTCACTTTAGTGTGTTTGTAGTTTGGTATATTTGAACTAACTTAATGTATCTTTAAACTTTAGCATTTACTTTGTATATTTGTGAAGTGTGTGTTTGAAAATACTATGTGTGAAATGAACAAATATTGTGTGAAATGTGTTTCAATTGTGACAACCATTTTGTTGTGTTTTTACTATGGCATGTGTGCTTAAACTTTAGCATTTGCATAATATATGTTTGAAGTGTGTGTTTGAACAAACTTTGTGTGAAATACGTTTTAACAGTGGCAACCACTTCAATTGTATTTGTATTTTGACATGTGTATGTTTGAACTTTCACATTCACTTTGTAGGAAGAGAGTACTAACTTTGATGCTCACTTTATGGTATATGTTTGAATTTTAGTGTGAAGTGTGTTTGAACTTTGACATTCACATTTTGTGTGTTCATATTTTGACATGTTTGAACTTTTAAAGTGTTTATTTTGTGTGTAGTTGAAGTCACTTTTTGTGAAGCATTTTTAAATTAGGTATGTGTTCACTTTAGTGTGTTTGTAGTTTGGTATATTTGAACTAACTTAATGTATCTTTAAACTTTAGCATTTATTTTGTATATGTTTGAAGTGTGTGTTTGAAAACACTATGTGTGAAATGAACAATTATTGTGTGAAATGTGTTTCAACTGTGACAACCATTTTGTTGTGTTTTTACTATGGCATGTGTGTGTTTAAACTTTAGCATTTGCATAATATATGTTTGAAGTGTGTGTTTGAAAAAACTTTGTGTGAAATACGTTTTAACATTGGCAACCACTTCAATTGTATTTGTATTTTGACATGTGTATGTTTGAACTTTCACATTCACTTTGTATGAAGAGAGTACTAACTTTGATGCTCACTTTATGGTATATGTTTGAATTTTAGTGTGAAGTGTGTTTGAACTTAAGCATTCACATTTTGTCTGTTTGTATTTTGACATATTTGAACTTTTAATTGTTAACTTTGTGTGTAGTTGAAGTAACTTTTTGTGAAGCATTTTTAAATTAGGTATATGTTCAATTTAGCATTTGCATAATATATGTTTGAAGTGTGTGTTTGAAAAAACTTTGTGTGAAATACGTTTTAACATTGGCAACCACTTCAATTGTATTTGTATTTTGACATGTGTATGTTTGAACTTTCACATTCACTTTGTATGAAGAGAGTACTAACTTTGATGCTCACTTTATGGTATATGTTTGAATTTTAGTGTGAAGTGTGTTTGAACTTAAGCCTTCACATTTTGTCTGTTCGTATTTTGACATATTTGAACTTTTAATTGTTAACTTTGTGTGTAGTTGAAGTAACTTTTTGTGAAGCATTTTTAAATTAGGTATGTGTTCATTTTAGCATTTGCATAATATATGTTTGAAGTGTGTGTTTGAAAAAACTTTGTGTGAAATACGTTTTAACATTGGCAACCACTTCAATTGTATTTGTATTTTGACATGTGTATGTTTGAACTTTCACATTCACTTTGTATGAAGAGAGTACTAACTTTGATGCTCACTTTATGGTATATGTTTGAATTTTAGTGTGAAGTGTGTTTGAACTTAAGCATTCACATTTTGTCTGTTTGTATTTTGACATATTTGAACTTTTAATTGTTAACTTTGTGTGTAGTTGAAGTAACTTTTTGTGAAGCATTTTTAAATTAGGTATGTGTTCACTTTAGTGTGTTTCTAGTTTGGTCTATTTACTTTGTATATGTGTGAAGTGTGTGTTTGAAAACACTATGTGTGAAATGAACAAATATTGTGTGAAATGTGTTTCAACTTTGACAACCATTTTGTTGTGTTTTTTATATGGCATGTGTGTGTTTAGTGTGTTTGTAGTTTGGTATATTTGAACTAACTTAAATGTATCTTTAAAGTTTAGCATTTACTTTGTATATGTGTGAAGTGTGTTTGAATTTTGACATTCACATTTTGTGTGTTAATATTTTGACATGTTTGAACTTTTAAAGTGTTTATTTTGTGTTTAGTTGAAGTAACTTTTTGTGAAGCATTTTTAAATTAGGTATGTGTTCACTTTAGTGTGTTTGTAGTTTGGTATATTTGAACTAACTTAATGTATCTTTAAACTTTAGCATTTACTTTGTATATGTTTGAAGTGTGTGTTTGAAAACACTATGTGTGAAATGAACAATTATTGTGTGAAATGTGTTTCAACTGTGACAACCATTTTGTTGTGTTTGTACTATGCCATGTGTGTGTTTAAACTTTAGCATTTGCATAATATATGTTTGAAGTGTGTGTTTGAACAAACTTTGTGTGAAATACGTTTGAACATTGGCAACCACTTCAATTGTATTTGTATTTTGACATGTGTATGTTTGAACTTTCACATTCACTTTGTATGAAGAGAGTACTAACTTTGATGCTCACTTTATGGTATATGTTTGAATTTTAGTGTCTTTAAACTTTAGCATTTACTTTGTATATGTTTGAAGTGTGTGTTTGAAAACACTATGTGTGAAATGAACAATTATTGTGTGAAATGTGTTTCAACTGTGACAACCATTTTGTTGTGTTTGTACTATGCCATGTGTGTGTTTAAACTTTAGCATTTGCATAATATATGTTTGAAGTGTGTGTTTGAACGAACTTTGTGTGAAATACGTTTGAACATTGGCAACCACTTCAATTGTATTTGTATTTTGACATGTGTATGTTTGAACTTTCACATTCACTTTGTATGAAGAGAGTACTAACTTTGATGCTCACTTTATGGTATATGTTTGAATTTTAGTGTGTGTTTGAACTTTAGCATTCACATTTTGTCTGTTCATATTTTGACATGTTTGAACTTTTAATTGTTTACTTTGTGTGTAGTTGAAGTAACTTTTTGTGAAGCGTTTTTAAATTAGGTATGTGTTCACTTTAGTGTGTTTGTAGTTTGGTATATTTACTTTGTATATGTGTGAAGTGTGTGTTTGAAAACACTATGTGTGAAATGAACAAATATTATGTGAAATGTGTTTCAACTTTGACAACCATTTTGTTGTGTTTCTACTATGGCATGTGTGTGTTTAGTGTGTTTGTAGTTTGGTATATTTGAACTAACTTAAATGTATCTTTAAAGTTTAGCATTTACTTTGTACATGTGTGAAGTGTGTTTGAAAACACTATGTATGAAATGTGTTTCAACTTTGACAACCATTTTGTTGTGTTTTTACTATGGCATGTGTGTGTTTAAACTTAGCATTTGCATAATATATGTTTGAAGTGTGTTTGAAAAAACTTTGTGTGAAATACATTTTAACATTGGCAACCACTTCAATTGTATTTGTATTTTGGCATGTGTATGTTTGAACTTTCACATTCACTTTGTATGAAGAGAGTACTAACTTTGACACTCACTTTTTATACTTTGATTACTAACTTTGAACTTTAGTGTGAAGTGTGTTTGAACTTTGACATTCACATTTTACTTTGTGTAGTTGATGTAACTTTTTGTGAAACATTTTTAAATTAGGCATGTGTTCACTATAGTGTGTTCGTACTTTGGTATGTTTGAACTAACTTAATGTATCTTTAAACTTTAGCATTTACTTTGTAAATGTGTGAAGTGTGTTTGAAAATACTGTGTGAAATTAAAAAATATTGTGTGAAGTGAACTAAGTGAAATTAAAAATGCTTCAACTTTAGTGTGATGTGTGTTTGAACTTTGGGATTTGTGTGCATTTGTACTTTGACATTATTGAACTTAAGTGTTTATTTTGTGTGTTTGAAGCATTTATTTGTTTGAAAGTTAATTTTGAAATTTACTTTGTGTGTGTTTGAATTATTATTGACATTCATTTTTTGTTGTTTATGTTTTAACTTTGTCATGATTGAAAAAATCCCATGTGTTGTGTTTATTTTGTGTGTTGAAGTTTTTTTTTTTTGAAACATGTTTAAATTTGGTATGTTTGAATAAAATCCATTTGTTTGAACACATTTGTATGCTTAATTTCATGTGAGGTTAAACTATGGCATGTGTTCATTTTTTGTTTTGTGAAATGTATTGTAACTTTGAAAATTATTTTATATGAATTGTGTTCGTGTGTTTGAAAGTTGATTTTGAAATTTACTTTGTGTGTGTTTGAATTATTATTGACATTCATTTTTTGTTGTTTATGTTTTAACTTTGTCATGATTGAAAAAATCCCATGTGTTGTGTTTATTTTGTGTGTTGAAGTTTTTTTTTTTTGAAACATGTTTAAATTTGGTATGTTTGAATAAAATCCATTTGTTTGAACACATTTGTATGCTTAATTTCATGTGAGGTTAAACTATGGCATGTGTTCATTTTTTGTTTTGTGAAATGTATTGTAACTTTGAAAATTATTTTATATGAATTGTGTTCGTGTGTTTGAAAGTTGATTTTGAAATTTACTTTGTGTGTGTTTGAATTATTATTGACATTCATTTTTTGTTGTTTATGTTTTAACTTTGTCATGATTGAAAAAACTCCATGTGTTGTGTTTATTTTGTGTGTAGAAGTTTTTTTTTTTGAAACATGTTTAAATTTGGTATGTTTGAATAAAATCCATTTGTTTGAACAAATTTGTATGCTTAATTTCATGTGAGGTTAAACTATGGCATGTGTTCATTTTTTGTTTTGTGAAATGTATTACAACTTTGAAAATTATTTTATATGAATTGTGTTCGTGTGTTTGAAAGTTGATTTTGAAATTTACTTTGTGTGTGTTTGAATTATTACTGACATTCATTTTTTGTTGTGTATGTTTTAACTCTGTCGTGATTGAACAAACTCCATTTGTTGTGTTTGAAAATTAATTTGGCATTCTCTTTGTGTGGTATTTATTTGTATTTGAAATAACTTTGGCATTCATTTTGCATGAAGTGTCTTTGAATTAACTTTGACATTCACTTTGTGTGGCATGTTTAAAATTTCTCATGTTTGAGAAAATTCCATGTGCAATATGTAACTTTGGCATTTACTTTGTGTGAAGTGTGTTAGGAATTAAATTTTATTTGTTTGTTTGTTTGTCTGTGTTTGTTTGAAAGTTAATTTTGCATTTACTTTATTTGATGCTTGTTTGAATTAACTTTGGCATTTATTACATGTGCACATGTTGGAATTTTGGGATTTATTTGTTGGAAAGAACTTCGATTTAGACTGTGTGGAGTGTGTGTATAAAAAAGCTTCAATAATGTTCACTGTGTATAAAAGAACTTCTATTTATTCCTCTCCTAGCAAATTCCTATTGCTTTTCTCTTTGTTTCCTCTATTTATATTCTTCTCTCAATGTTTTCTTTCAATTATTTATTATTGTTATTTTTTAAAATTTATTTTAATTATCTAAAAGAATTTTCAACATTAATTAAAAAATAAAATAATCAATTAAATATTATTTAATTATTTTTTTGTAATATTTAATTTCTAAAATATTTTCAAGATAATTAAAAAAATCTTTTAATTTAAATTTAATTCAAGAAAATTTCAATACTATGAAGAGTAGCTTATTTTTTTTGTAAATATTTTTCTCATGAAAATAATTTTTTTTTTTCCACTTAAATGTTGATCCACTATTTTAATTTAAAGTATTTTTGAATTATAATAATATTTAAATATTTAAATTTTATCATTATTTATTTAATCTATCAATATTTAATCATTTACCATTTTTAGGACTAATTATCAATATTTAATTTTACCATTTTTAAAACTAATTCCATTTTAATCTAAAATATTTTAAAAACAAATTATCAATTATAAAGTTTTTAAGAGTACTAGAATGAAGGGGTTATGTTATATGACCCCCTTAAGTTATGCATCATACGCTTAAGTTATGCATCATCATAATGCATATAAGTAAAATTCATATATTATTATTTTAAACAAGTTTTAGAATAATTGTGGTATAATCTTTGCATCTCATTAGAATTTTCCCATCTGATATTTCTTTATCATATTGATCCTACTAAAATTTAAATTGGTCTATTATTTTGTTGCAATACTCTATTCTTTGTTGACATATTTACACTTTATGCAATTATACTGCCACAATTACTCAACTATTAATTGCACATCTTCTCCTTTTACTAATGTATCTACAAACCATCAAATAAATCAATCTACTATTCGCCTTCATTTGGTATCAGAGCCACTAAAATTTGTGCCTATGAATGAAGAAAATAGTGTGAAGATTGGTGTGATGGAAATTTATTTTAGCCCTATGAATGGAAAAAAATGGTGTGAATATTGGCATGATGGACATTGGTTTTAGCTATGTGAATGAAGAAAATGGTGTGAAGATTGGTGTGAAAATGGTGTGACAGAGATTTGTTTTAGCCCTATGAATGATGAAAATGGTATGAAAATTGGCATGATGGAGATTCGTTTTTGTGAATGATGAAAATGGCATGAAGATTGGTGTGATGGAGATTCGTTTTATCCTTATAAGTGATGAAAATGGCATAAAAATCAGAGTAATGGAAATTCATTTTAGCCATGTGAATGATGAAAATGGTGTGAAGATTGGCATGATGGAGATTTATTTTAGCCCTTTGAATGATGAAAATGGTGTGAGGATTGGTGTGATGGAGATTCGTTTTAGCCATGTGAATGATGAAAATGGCATGAAGATTTATGTGATAGAGATTCATTTTAGCCCTATGAATGATGAAAATGGCACGAATATTGGAGTGATGGAGATTTGTTTTAGCCATATGAATGATGAAAATATCATGAAGATTAGCGTGATAGAGATTAATTTTAGCCATGTGAATGATGAAAATGGTGTGAAGATTGGCGTGTTGTTTCTCTTACAAATGATGAAAATGGCATGAAGATTGGAGTGATAGAGATTCATTTTAGCCATGTGAATGATGAAAATGGCATGATGGAATTTTGTTTTAGCCCTATGAATGATGAAAATGGCATGATGGAGATTCATTTTAGCCACATGCATGATGACAATGGCATGAAGATTGGCATGATAAAGATTTTTTTTAGCCATGTGCATGATGACAATGGAATGAAGATTGGTGCGATGGAGATTTGTTTTAGCGAACTTGGTGGAGGACATGCAAAAAGAGGTTCTCATAAAATATTGTTGTGAGACTTGTTCAAACCCAACAACCAAGAAGCCAAAGACTTGGATAGGGAACTCAATACATAAGATTTTAGGTTCTTGATAATCTAAGAATTGTAGAGCAAAATTTGCGTTCTTACTATCCATAACCATGATATGGACAATATCATAATTCCTAAAATCATATTCATTTTCCTTATTCTACATATAAATAAATTTTGGAATCAATAATTGGAAGTGTTTGATAGGGAAATAAAGGCTTTTTAAATGATTGGGCCAAAAAGACCATATTAAAATTGAAGGTTTGTGTTCATTGAATCATTTTTGGTTCAGTCAATTACATGATTATTTTGGACTGTTTCCTTCTTGTATATATTATGAAGCATATTTCCCTCTCATCTGGTATTAATAGGTATGCACAAATCTAATCATTCTATTAATAGAAAATTACTCTATTTAGATATTAATGTTAAATTTTCTTTTACATTGAAGTTTGGATAGTTTTGAGATGATAAGAATGAAACTATAAGGGAGTTGGTGATAAAATTAGGTCACTTTGTTTCATGTTGGGCTAGATAATGAAATAATTTTATTGCATGGAAGGAAGTGTTTACTTTGCTTCTCAATAATTGAAGATTATTGATTAGAAGTTTCAGCCATTTTAGCAACAAAAAATTGACTTGAGATGTCAATTATTCCCAAGATAACATCAACTTTAAATATAGAAAGAATTCAATTTCCCTGTATGACATAATCAAAAGTAGGAGCATCTGAAAGGAGGCAAGCTTCAGACAAAATTGGAGCCCTTGGGAAAGACAAATCAGATGGGAAGATCTAAGATATCTTATTCACTTTTGGATGTTATGAATTGGAAGTAGTGCAAGTTTCAATTAGAGTTAAATTTTTTAAGATTTTCAAAACTAGGAACATATGTTCTATTATGGTATTGAAACAACTCATCACTATTAAAAATATATCCTTTAAATATTATATCTATTTGATCAACTTCTAAAATAGCTTTGACTTCATCAAACTAAGGATCTTATTTTTGTTTCACTAATAGTTGATCTTTGAAAGTGGTTTCTATAGCCTTCATATGTCTTCTTCTACTTAAAGAATTTGCTAAACTTCTTTTTTTACCATTTATGTAAGAAATCTCAAAATTATATTTACTTAAGAATTTCAAATTTTCTCATTGTCTTCCATTCAAAAATATATTTCAACATTTCGTTGTCACATCCCTATAAAAATTAGAATTCATTTTGTGTTAATTGTTATTTGTCCTAATGTAACTTAGACAAAAGCTAAACCTTGAACTTATAACCATGTCTCCACCCCTTATTTTGGATGTTCATCAAAACTTAATTATTAATATAATAGATTTAAGCACTTTAAGTGGCCATTTGAAATAATTATTAAATAATCGATAATTATGAATTTAATGTTGTTATTTAAATTTTGGCACGGTATATTTCTATGTTTTTTTTTAGAATAACCATGAAAATGGTTTGAGGAAGTGGATGAGTTTTGCAGGTGCTCAAGGTGCAATAAAAAGTAGACCTGACAACTTATTTCGAGAATGAACCTCCAAATCAGTAACCTAGTTTGACTAGTATAAGTCAATTCACTCTAGTTACTCCACCCAAATTGAGAGTTTATTGGTCATGCTATTAGTAGTGCTTGAATTGTGTAAGTTTCTTCGCCTTAATAATGGGTGAGCCTTTTATTCTGGCTAATCGCTCACTCCATCGGCCAGCTCAGCTGTCAGTGATTATTTCAGTAGGGCCCGGAGGTATCTTTCATGTCTGTCATGCCACATATAACCCTCATTTGTGAGGAGAGGGGCACCCAAATGAGGTAACTACTATGCCATTATAATGTATAGCATCCATGTTTTAGAAGCACCTAAAATTTAGGCACCTAGGAAAAATGGACAAACAACTCACCTTAAAAACCCTACAACCCTTCATTAGCAAAAACATGTTGTAATGATGAAAGAGATAGGTTTGAGAGGAGAAGAGAAGTAGAAGTGTGGGAGAAACAGAGGCATGAAGGGAAAAAGTATCAACATAAGAGCCCAAAAGTGGTGTTGGGAAGGCACGAGAAAAGTATTATGCCCATACAAGGAAAGACCACCCTCAAAGGTTTCATTTTTACTTGTTTAAACAATTAAATCTCTACATTATATGTTTATTTACCTTCAATCTTGTTGGCAGTCACCTAGGGCTCAAAAATATTAGTTGTTTTATCAATAAAGTAGAGTTTTATATGGTATCCTTAATATTAACATATTGTATACACCAAATACTACACAAGGACATGCTCCCATTATATATATTGTCCATGTTGTCTATGCTTAGTTGGGAACCGATTGCAGGAACTTTACCTTTACCTTTTCATTACCTAAACTCCAATTATGCTTTGAACTAGCAATGATAAAAAAATAAAGTGAACAAATGTGAAACTCAACATTGCACAGAGGAGAATAAGAATACCAAAAATAACTCAGTTGGACTGTTCCATAGGAACATCTTACCTAAGATTTAATTTGGATCTATTTAAGCATATATATATGTCTTTTTTATGGTAGAGTAAAAATCATAGCCTTGAACATATTATTTTCAACATCATCAACATTAAAAGAGGATCACCATATTATTATTTTTAACATATTGGGACTATTGCATATTTGGGGAGCCTGATGTAACTAAAACAACCCCATTGCTACCATATTACTTTATCAACAACAACAAACATTTATCTCCATTGACTACCTTTAACATCTAAATGGTGATAAACCTATTAAAGTAATCAACAATAAAAAAATTCCTTCATTTTGGACCTCCAACTACAACAATCAACCTACTATTTTCTCTTACTTGATCTACTTATGGGCCCTGGTGTAGGCATGTTCATAATATCCTTTTGGTCTAAACCATTAAGGTTGCTTAGAAAAAGGGAACC
Organism: Sequoia sempervirens; assembly: GCA_007258455.2. NCBI lineage: Eukaryota > Viridiplantae > Streptophyta > Pinopsida > Cupressales > Cupressaceae > Sequoia > Sequoia sempervirens. Next base: position 22,174 of record VDFB02115131.1, read on the forward strand.
ATCAAATCAGACATTGAGCCTTTGTTTAAGATAAAAATATAAATTTGTCATTGACAATAAAGTGTGACATAGTGACAATCAACATTCCTTAGAGACAGTATTGCCTCCAAAAGACATTTGTTAGAAAATTTGAGTGGTGGGGAAAGTAAGATCCTAGCTCGATAAATTAGACTTTTAATTATTAATCACATCCTTGGACACCTAGAATTAATATGTCTTGCACTAATGAAGGGTCTAAGGGTAGATGGTGTTGGTCTATAAGTGTTTACAATTATTTTAGTCACCTAAATCCATTCCTTATACCTATTAGAATTCCATAGATTTGTAATGTAAGCTATTAGAACACCAGTAGGACTAAGCTAGAGAAGGCCCATGTGTGAACCTCTGAGATATTTGAGCAATGATAAGTAGTCATTGAATTGTGTTAATGATCAATGTTTGGGTTACTTCTAGGGACTAGTTGACGTTCACTTGGTTCACAGAGGTGGATTGCTAGGGCTATTTTTGCTATGATACAATAACAGGTAGTAGGTTGTCATTTGACCATGTTAATGGAGGATTCCTATAGCTATTGTTGTATCTTTTGGATTAGTCGACATTCACCTAGTTCACGGAGGTGGATGGATAGGGGCTATCCAAGATTTGATATAGTAACTGTTGTATAGGTAGGTACCCTACCATGTGGGTAATAGTAACTAGAGCTAACCATTATATCAAGAGGGTTCACTGGAAATTACCTACAACACAGGGGTGACAAGTTCCAAGTGCTACCTAGGATTGTGAAGAAGATAGCTAACAATATCACTAAGGTCACAAGGTGGTATATGTCAAAAGCTACTTCTTCCTGGGAGGATAGAGTTGTTACTAGTGGCCTATAGGTGATTGAAGTTGAAATCCACTAGGTTATGGTAGGTTCACTACTTTGGAATTATCTATTAATCTATATGACCCTTGGATCGAAGGATGGACCCTTGGTGTAGTGTGGGATGGATAGAGTTGTTACTGGTGCAGTATAGGATACCTTGAATCCTCTACCTAGTAACCAATTCCCTTGACCCATACTACCCCCTTAGATGGTGCAAAAGACCAAGGAACAAAGGAGACCCCTAGTGTAGTGTGCAATACATCATCATTTATTTTCTATAGGGATGCACTAGAATGGGATGGGAGTGAGTCACCCTTCTCTTTACATACTTATCTTGCACTCACCTTGTACCTTGGACCCATGGTGTAGTATGGGATGCATCGAAGCCTCTTCATAGCTAAGCCTTGACCAAGCTAGTTACCTTTCAAGCCCACAATTGAAACACTTACAGGTTTGTCCTAGAATAGATTTTTGGGTCCACTTGGTTGGGGTGGACATGGTAGTGTTTCATGTGGTTGGGTTTGGTGCACCCCAAAAGGACATAAAAGTCATTAAGATTTACCCATCCTACTCATGCCAAGTAACCAAAAAAAAGATTCTTCTTTTTGGTAATTGGTTTCTAGACATATCAATTATGTAAAATTAAAAAAAAAATCTACTATTGAATATGGAAATCGATATTGTAATTTTTATTTGTGAAATTGTATTGCAACAACAAAAAAAGAATTTCTCTCATGGCTAGCTTTTTACATTCATGATCAATTTTCAATTCAAATGGTTTTCCTAATAAGAAATATCTCCATTTTTGAACTACATGCATTATTGATTCCAATGTTAAATCATGAGGTACACAATTTTAATTTAGGGTGAATGCAAGATCACGATGAGTCAAAAAATTCCTCTAAGTGACAATGAAAATACTAAAAGATAGACTTAAGCAACTTCACATGAAAATTTAAATAATTTATTAACAAAATTTTAAAAATATGTAGGAATAGAATTTGTGAAAAATCAAATGTAGTTTATATGCTACTATTTTCTTTGGGAGAAATAAATTTACTTGGTAAAATTTGAAATTTTAATGAAGCATTATAATTTTTTTTTAAAATGTGTCATTCTGCCCAACCTAAGTATGAGACTTTTTTTCAATCTTTAAATAGAACTAAAGGACACGCCTAGATGTAAAACATACTATTTTGAAAATTATCTATAAGTAAATAATTAGTTATGATTTTCCTACTAGTATATTTTAAAAATATTAAAAATAATTTTCTCACCAATCTAACTTGGTAAAAATATGATTTTTTTTTTCCTAAAATCTATAGCTAGTGAAGCATAGATTGTGACACATATTTTGGATTTGAAGAAGATGAAATAGTTTGAAAGTTTTGGATGTTCTTTAATTAGTCTCAATCAAGACTTCAGACATAGTGCATGTATAAAGTCATTAATAATTACTTATCAAATTTATAATCATATCTTATATGTGTAGAATGTTGATTGTTTCCAATATAAACACTTTTCATTTCATCAAATTCAGATAAAGAAAAAGGTCATCAACATGAAGAATGAAGTCACAAAAAGAGGATGAAACTTCTAAACACATTGGACTGGTTGACCCATCAAGCTTGACACTCCCAAGCCTAAATCCAATATACTCTTGAGGCAAAAGGTTCATGTCAAAAAATGGATATTTGTCATGAATATTTTTATTAATAGATATCAAATTTAAATAATAGATATATATTTTATAAGAGTGTTTTTTGTTCAATTTATGTGTTAACAAATAGATATCCATTTTGGTCATGGTGAAAAATGAACAAAATCATTTATTGGGCCTCTAGTAACAACCCCCACAAATGCTTTGATCTCAAGAAGATCGTGATTTTTGCACATTATAGACAAAATCATGCTTTTGTACACTCTTTGACACAAAATTTGATTATATTAATTATTAGGTTGATTTTTTTGTATAATGTCCAACAATAGTCATTGTAAAGCCAAAAGAAAGAGAAAACTTGAAGTGGAGGAAATAAAAGCAATTATGAAAAAATATAGAGGAAGGAAGATAGTTGGGATAAAAGGTATGATGGATATTTTTGAAGGTGAAGGTTTTTCTTTACCTTTAAAAGACATTCAAATTGAAGTTTTTAATGTTGAATATAATGAAATATTTTTAAAAAATAAAATAATTATGATATTGAAAATAAAAATGTTGAACATGAAAGTGAAAATTGTGTAAAATATTATGAAACAACTATTGACAAGAGTAATATCATATATAAAAAGAAGAAAAATATATGCATATGTTTGAAGAATATGGATAGAAACCCCATGATATTGAAATTGTACTCCATCATTCACTTGTTCATAACATTAACAAAGTTGATAACACACATGAAATAATGAAAATCAATGTATCTCCAAATTGCATAAGAAGAGTGAACCTTTCTAAAGAAGAAAATGAAATTCTGCATCCATCATTTTCTAATGAACCTGATAAAATTGTAAGACATTCTAGAACCCCAACATGGTTACTTGAAATTAATGAGAACATAATAGAAAGTATTGAAGGAAAGTGGTCATCATGAAATTTTTGGTTGTGGCTTAAAAAAAAATCAATGAATATTTTTCCAATAAACCATTAATTGAACAATGCCAACTTTTTGTATTACTAAAGATGTATAAAATGAGACCTTTACTAAATACATTAAAGGTTTAGGTAAGCAAAATGTTTGGTCAAAAGAAAATTATCCTTAAAAGTATTTTTAAAGCACTCAATTTTATTGGAAAGATTAGTAAGAAGAAAAATAAAAGTTGCTCGTAGAGTAATAACAAACTCAGTAGCAAGTAAAAAATTAATTAAGACAACAACAACCAATCTAATGATAAATCTCACTTGGCACAAAAATCAGAATGTTGTTAATGATGGTGTAATAGAAGCAAAACATGTTAAAAAATACAATAACAAACACCATCACATTATGAAAACAAATTCCAATAACAAAATATTCAACATAGCATCACAATACTTCAAGGAAAGCCTAGGAAAAACAATCAACCCAAATGCAAATACACCCCTTTTGGGGAACCAATATAAGTGGTTTTTTATAAAATTTCCCAAGATTACTTGATTTAATTTCTAATGATAAATAGTTTTATGAAAATCAACATAAAGTCGCATGGTACAAAGATGATGAATATTTTGAATACTATAGGTGAAAAGTGATGAGAGTCACAACATGAGACTTAGAAAAGCACACAATAGAGGCAACAATAGAATTATTATTATTTATTGGAAATATGTTCTTGTTACAAATAAATTACATTCTAGAGGATCGAATCCTCACAAGCTGCAATACATGCAACATTTACTATTTCTAAAAAGAAATTCACCCTTTCCCAATACAATTTCCTCTATTCCAATCCCCCCCAGAATTCCAAAATGAGTCCTAAATAGCCTTTTTCCGGCTTGGAGCAAAAAATACAATTTGAATTTTGAATGTAGGCGGTTGGGCATTGAAATTTAAAATTTGAAATTTAGAAATTGAGTCCCGATTCAAAAATTGGCAATTTTTCAAAATTTTACCAACTTCTGGAAGCCATAAATTTTGATCTGGGACTCCGTTTGATGCACCATTTGAACTGTTGGAAAGGTCTTGGAGTGTAGAATGTTCTCTAAAATTTCTTTGTCGATTCTGACGATTTCTAGGCCCATACAGGACCGTTTAGTGCCTCAAACCGGACTTAGAAGAGTTTTCGGGTCAATTTTGGGAAACTGAAACTTATTCATCTTTCAAACTAGGAATGATCTTGGCCTGATTCTTTTTCCAAAGTGTCTAATTTTTTGTCCTGAAGCTTCTCATAAATTTTTGCCTCGTCATACCTTCAAATTCATACCTACTAAAAATAGCAGTTTGACCAGAAAAAGTAGAAAAGAAGTTTTGAGAGTTGGGGATTCTTATTCAACAAAAAGGGTATCTAGAAATGCAAAAACATCTACCAAAAAGATAACAGAAAGGAAATATATTTTTGGGTGATGTAGGATTACCCTTACACCACTGGATGCTCCTGCATCAAAAACGACACCACACATCCAAATGTATGAAATTAAAAAATCATATCCAAGATTTAATTTATAGAGAAGTTAACGTTGAAGTCCAAACCTCTCAATCCTCTTTTGATCAATTAGACATATACACACAACCTTTTCCTCTGCATGATGAAGGTGAATCTACAAAAATAGGTTTCTTACACATACATGAATAATATTAAAACCCCATCATAAGATTAAGTCATAGGTCGCATTGAATAATTTCATAACTAAGTAGCTATTGTAACCATAAAAGCAACTAATTGTGATATCACTACAAGACATGGTCGAGTCACCATTCAAGAGGCTTCATCCCATTCTCCATCCATGACTAAATACAATATCCTTGACCAGCTAGGTAAAACACTTGTAAAAATATCTATCCTAGAGCTACTTAGGACATCACCCATGTATAATAAAATATTAGATAAATTTTTATAAGAACCACAAATTCTAAGTGCCTTCAAATTTAATCAATTTTAATCCATGATAGGACACCTCTCTTCACCACATCACCTTGTATTTGTAGATAAATACTTTCATTTTGAATCATGCCACAATAAAGCATTCCACATCATGGTCCTTATCCATAAACACAAAATCCAACATGTCCTAATCGATGGTGGATTAGGACTCAACTTATGTAATTCAAAATGAATAAAAATGTAGGGATATTATGAAGGTGGCATTGATCCCCAAAGTAAAATCATCATTAAAGCATATGATGATGTTGAGTTTGGATAGGCTAGAACCATAAAATTTCCCATACAAGTTGGACATATTACCATGGGGACTAAATGTAAGGTTTTAGACCTTGATCTTCCCTATAATATTCTTCTAGGTTGACCATGGATACATTCCATGTAGGTTGTCCCTTCCACATACCATCAATGTGTCAAATTTCTATATAATGGTAACAAATTCACTATCCCTGAAGACCCTCAACCTTTCTAATATTATATTTTCTTAGAAAGGAGATATAATCATTCACATAATTGTCCAACAAATTATGTTGCACACTCTTCTTTAACCTACATAGACCCTTCTATACTCAAACCATCTACTTCACATGACATTCCTAATATTAGGGATAAAATAATTGACATAGGATATGGAGAATATCGACTCAATGATTATTTCTATCAAGAAAAATTCTCACTCTCTTCTAGGTCTCATGGTCAACTATGGCCTCTCAAGATAGAATAAGAGGTGAATTTTCAAAGCTTCAAATATTGTAAACTCTTTGATAAAGAATACATTGAAGATGACATAAACTCATGGCTTTATAGAGATCAAAATAAATAGATTATAATCATATAGATAGAATAGTATCCTAAGGGTCATCAAATATGTACGAATATGGGCTACAAAGGTAAGGGTGTAGGAATACATGAGAAAGGGATACTAGAACCAATGTAGCCTCAAGATAATATGGGTTGTAAGGACTTGGATATGTCTCATCGAAAATAGTACCTAAAGAACCTAATGTATCATCACAAAAGAAACTAAAATCTCTCATGTCATCAACAGTAACAATGGGGAACCAACAAAGACTCTTTTGAACATATTTCCTAGCCATTCATGACACAAGCATCATTACCATCACATCATCTAGTTCCATCAAACTTCTACTTTTATATCCTGACTTAATAGATTGGGACCAACAAGGATCACCCACTCTTGACACATTCTAGAATGATGAACCAATCACCAAAATCATGGGAATTTGAGAGCACATACAATTGGGAGATCACAAATTAGGGTTGAATATCTAACTCAATAATGCTACATATTTTTGGCAATAGGCCTCTTTCCTTTGTCATAAAAAAGTATCCCTTGGTGAAAACCTTGATGAGGCACTTTTAGACCATACAAAAGTTTAAAAAAAAAGATGTATCTTCTAGTGAAAACCTCTATGAGGTGCTAGAAGATGAGGCATTTGACAAAATTCCCCATTATAAATAAAAACCTATTATATTAGTGGAAGAAAAATAAATCAATTTTGGAACCAAAGAAATGTCAAAGATCATTTTCATGGTTGCATCATTAACCGAAGAAGAAAATTAGGATATAGTAGCTTTTTTTCCAAAGAAGATCTAAGAATTTTTCTTGGTGCTATTTATATATGCTAGGCATCGACCCCTCATTAGTATTACATAATTTGGTATTATATCCCATTCAAGAGAAAGCTAAGAAATATACATCCACAAATCACCCTCTTAGTAAAAACAAAATTGTAGAAAATTCTAGAGTTGGGATTCATCCATCCTATTTACTATCTAGAATGGGTTTCTAACTTTCTACGAGCTTCAAAATCTATTGTGGGTATTTGCATATGCACATAGTTTAGAGATCTCAACAATTCATGTATAAAAGATGATTTCTTGCTACCTAAAATTGATATAATAATAGACTCAATAGTGATACATGAGATTCTCTCATTAATGGATGGATTTTTAGGATATAATCAAATTAGGATAGTTGAGGAAGACCAACATAAAAATTCTTTCATCTCCCCTTAGGGAACTTTTTGTTATCAATTAATGCCAATTAGACTTAAAAATGTGAGATCAACATATCAAAGAGCTATGACAATGATCTTCAATGACTTTCTTCATGACATAATCGAGGACTATGTTGACAACCTTTTGGACAAGTCAACAACAAGAAAGGGATATTTCCATGTACTAGAATGAATATTTGATTACTTAGAGAAATATAAAACTATGCCTAAATCCAAAGAAATGTGTATTCAATGTTACCTTTGGAAAAATCTTAGGATTTCTTGTATCAAAATAAGGTATTGAGGTTGATCCTGTTGGAAAAACAAGGACAAACAACTGAGAGGGGGGTGTGAATTAGTTGTCATAGAATATTTAAAATTTTCAAACTTAACTTAACTTAATCTTAGATCCGATGAATGAACAATAAACCATAAAAAATCAGCACATCAAAAACACAAAGAACACCAAGATTTTAATGTGGAAACCCTGTTAGGAGAAAAACCATGGTGGATGTCAGTCCACAATATTATACCCTGCCAAAAATATAAAGAAGTATGAATGGGAATGCACATGCATTCAAGCACATTTCCTAGAGCTCACTACTCAATTACAAGAGGGTTCACTACCCAAGAAATATTTGGATTAAAACCATCTAGATTGTGAACTGAGAAAATAGCATCTGCTAATGCCTAATTATAGTCTCAGTTAAGAACATGAACACTTCTTCACTCTTCTTCACACTCTGCTTCTACCTTCAAATGATCTAAAAAATATTTGCACACAAGACACACACTTCACACTTACACACTTCAACACACTTATTCACTCTTCCAAATGATAAAACAATCGCTCTTATATATCCGCAACATGGAATTACATTGCTTCAAGTTGGCCACAAAGAAATAATAAAATAATTACAAATAGTCAGCCAAAAATACATAAAGATTATTCATGCGAATCAACCAAGGTCGGCCACAACATAGTTTAGACCCAAATCAACAACTCCAACACAAAAATACTTCAATTGATTTCTCCTAGAAGATCAACAACACGCTTCAACACCTAGTCGGTCATGAACATGAAAAACATGAACATGTAAGAGAAACTCTCAGATCACGAGCACAACGATCAACACAGACATGCATCACAGATAGAGCATGAACTAGAAACATCCACAAACACCATGAAACACCAGAGAATCATCTGCAACAAGTAAACTAACTGAAATCACATGATCTTCATTCAAGAACACAAACTGAAGTGACATAAAAATTGTCAAAATACAAATCTTCCTAACTTGATCAAATCTTCACGTGGATCTCTGAAACTTGACATGGATAAACTAGATACACTTAGCAAGAAACCCTTTAGTCCAAAAAAACTGATCATCAACGTGTTTATCACACCAACAGACTGATCTTCACTTCTCCATTGACCACTTGTATCACTTCTTATTACAATTTTCTCAATATCCTCGACATATGCAACTTCTAATACATCAATGCTAATAGTGTTGACATCAATGAAAACCACATATCAGAAACACAACCACAACATCCAACAATATCCCCCTTTGGCATTGATGGAAACACATGATGTGAAAAATACCATCAACACAACAACACTTAATCCTCCTTAGGTTCTGACTCTTCTCCTCAACTCAGAAATATTTTTCACGTTGCACTTTTCCCCCTTTGACATCAATGGAAAAGATAAGAATTATGTTTCCACATACAAGCTCTGAACCACATATCTGCACATCTAACTACTCCCCTTGAGTAGCAGGCACCACAACATCAATCTGGATCAAAGTATGATCATGAAACACAGATTGCTGCAAACCAATGCATCTCTAGTTCATATCAGGAGGGGTAACCACCCCTAGCATCCCTCTGAGATACTCAAAAGTATCTTTTGGCAATGGATTGGTGAAAATGTCTACAATTTGTTCTTTGGTAGGCACATAATCCAGTCTAACTTCTTTCTCACTTACTTTCTCCCTTAGGAAGTGGAACTTGATTGATATATGCTTGGTCTTAGAGTGTAGCACCAGATTCATCGATATGCTTATTGTAATTGAGTTGTCATAGTGTATGACAATAGGCTCATCATTTACTACTCTGATATCTTTTAGCATTTGTTTCATCCACAGTACTTGAGTACAATTATTTGCAACAACAATGTACTCTACCTCAACAGTAGATAGGGAAATAGAATTTTGCTTTTTACTCAACCAAGACACCATCTTCTTCCCTAGGAAGAAGGCACTACCACTAGTGCTTTTCCTGTCATCTACATCTCCTACCCAATCCACATCAGTATAGGCACTCAAGATAAGATCATCTTTAGGATACCAAAGCCCAAAATCAATGGTTCCTTTCAGATATCTAAAAATTATCTTCACAATAGTCACATGAGATTCTTTTGAGTCAGCTTGAAATCTAGCAACCATACACACAACATTCATGATGTTTGGTCTGGTCTAAGTCAAATACAACAATCCACCAATCATTGACCTGTATCTTGTTTGATTTTCCTTAGGAGAATCATCATTCTGTGTTAATTTGGATCTGATTACCATGGGTGTACCAATAGGCTTTGAGCCTTCCATGCCAAAATTCTTCAACAACTCTCTCACATATTTGGACTAAGATATGAAAATCCCATTGTTTAACTGAGTAACTTGCAATCCTAGAAAGAACTTCATCTCTCTAATCATACTCATTTCAAATTCACTTTTCAATTCATCAGCAAACTTCATACATAGATCATCATCACCTCCAAAAAAATGGCATCAACAAAGACTTCAATAATCAACTCTTTATCATGATCCAACTTAAAATACAAGTTGTTGTCAATAGTACCTTTATTGAATCCAAGCTTCAATAAGTATTTATCCAATCTAGCATACTAGACTCTGGGGGCTTGCTTGAGTCCATACAAAGCTTTCTTCAATCAGAAAACCATGTCTTCCTTATCAGTCAGTTGAAATCTATTTGGTTGTTCAACATATACCTCTTCTTCTAACTCACCATTCAGAAAAGCTTATTTCACATCCATTTGATAGACTTTGTAGTTCTTATATGCAGCATAAGAAAGAAATAATCTTACAGCTTCAATTCTGGCAATAGGGGCAAAGGTTTCTTCAAAATCAATACCTTCCATTTGTGAATACCCTTTACATACCAGTCTTGCTTTATTCCAAACCACTTCACCTTGTTCATTCAGCTTATTCTGAAAAACCCATTTAGTACCAATTACATTTTTATCTTTAGGTCTGGGAACAAGAATCCATGTATCATTCTTTTCAATCCGCATCAATTCTTCCTTCATAGCTTCCATCTAATGTTCATCATTGCAAGCTTCATTGACATTGTTAGGCTCAGTCTTGGAAATAAAACAATACTCCTCTGTAATCCTTCTTCTAGTCTGCACACCTTTATTCTTATCTCCTATACTTTGATCTTCAGAATGATTTAACCTTACATACCTCTGAATTTTAGGATTCTCTCTCACTTCTGGTTCTTCTGTTCTTTCTTCTACACTTCTACTTGTCTCTCTTTCCTGACTTTCTTGATTCACCAGAACAATTTGAACTTGATTATGTGTCTAAGCATTCTTCCCTTGGTCTTTACTAACTTACCGGTCATTTGAATAATATCCACAGTATCTGGATGATCTAGCAGAGTCCTCATCAACTTTGACATTTGTACTTTCAACCATTTTTCTCAATCTTCTATTATAGCACCGGTAAGCCTTTCTTTTAGTAGAGTAACCTAGAAAGATTCCTTCATTGCTCCTTGCATCAAACTTTCCTATTTCCTCATCTATCTTAATATAACACTTGCTTCCAAAGATCTTGAAATATTTAACAGTAAACTTATAACTAAACCATAGCTCAAAAGGAGTCTTACCAGAAATACCATTGACATTTACCCAGTTTAGAGTGTACACAACAGTGCTTACAACTTCTCTCCAATAGATGTGAGGCACATTTCCTTCCATCATCATTGTTCTAGCAACATCCAAAATTGTTCTATTCTTTCTGTCAACAAATCCATTTTGTTGAGGGGTTCGAGGAGCAAATAACTATCTTTTGACTCCATGCTCTTCACAGAAAGCATTGAACTCCCAGGAGGCGAATTCACTACCTCTTTCTGACCTTAGACAATTGATCTTTAAATCTGTCTCATTCTCTGTCATAGCTTTGAAACTTTTGAACTTCTCTAATACTTCACATTTTTCTCTTAAGAAAGCAACCCATATCATCCTAGAGTAATCGTCAATAAGTAGCATAAAGTACCTTTCTCCTTGTAGACTTCTAATTCTGGAGGGACTGCATAGATCAGTATGAACCAACTCCAGTATTCCATTAGAATGATGTTGTTTGCTTTGAAAAGAAACTCTAGTCTATTTTCCCATCTGACATTCCTTGCATATTGTGTTAGTAGGCTTCACTAGCTTAGGTAGATCTCTTACTTCTTGAGTGGAGCTTACCTTGACAATGTTATCAAAATTCACATGACACAACCTCCTATGCCATAACCAACTTTCATCCACTTGAGCAATCAAACAACTTATGTCAGCACTCAGGTGAAAAATTTACCTTTTGTCTTTGTACCTGAAGCAATTTCACTTCTAGAGCTTCCAAGTATCCTGCATCTTCCATCTTTGAATTGAAGATTGTAACCTTTTTCCACCATCTATCCAACACTCAATACGTTATGCTTCAAGCCTTCAACATAAAGAACATCATTAGTTTTATATTTACCACCAAGACAAATAGATCCTCTAACATGAATCACACTAGCATTGTTATCTCTGAATCTTACAACCCCACTGTCATATTTATTTAGACTTACAAATTTGCTTTTGTCACCAGTCACATGATGTGAGCATCCGATATCAGTGACCCACTCATCATTTTCTTCAATTCGGGCTACAAGAGCTTTCTAAACTTTAGCAAATTTAGTAGCCATCAGACCATTTTCCTTGATAGCAATGAAAGCCCATTCATCTTCATTTCCATTCTCTTTATCAAATTCTTCATCAGTCACACCTTCTTCAACATACTAACATTTCTTTTAAAATTTAGGTTTGTAAGGCTTGGACCTAGGAACTCTTTCAAGACACCTTGAAGCAAAATGACCTATTTTGCTGCAAGAGAAACATTTAATAGGCAACTTTCCTTTGTACTTACCTTGTCCTCTGCCTTCTTTCTTCACAATCAATGCTTCCAGTTCTTCTACCTCTCTTTCTTCATCTTCAAGTTGTTTCATCTCTTCCTCATACTTGAATGTCTTTCTAGAACTTTCTCCTGGATCATATCTTTGCTTGTTTCTTCTGGATACAAAAGCCTTAAGTGCAGATTCAGTCTTAGGGGCAAAATCACCAAATTCACTCAACTCAAAGGAAACACGTTTTCCAATCAGCATATCTCTTGTCGTAGTTGTTACTGTTTTGAGCTCTTCAATAGCATGAGCCTTTGATTTGTAAGAAGGAGGCAATGATCTGAGCACTTTAGCTACAATTTCTTGTTCATCCAAATTACCATCGGCACATCTAATACCCATCACAAGTTCATTTACTCTTTGCATATAAGAAGACATATTTTCATCTTCACCCATCTTCAAGGTTTCATACTTGCCTTTCAAACTTGTTAGCTTAGCGATCTTCACAAGTGTATCTCCATACAAAGTCTCTAGCTTCTTCTAGATCTCATGAGCTATCTTCAGATCCATCACATTTGTCATTTTTGAATCCGTCAGAGCACTCAACAAAGCTTCAACAACTTTGATATTAATCTCAGCCTCTTTAATCCCATCAAGAGTGGAAGGACCATTCTGAGGAATAATATATTTTTTCTTTGTAATCTTCTAGAAGGGTTCAACAATACATATCAAATGACATTCTATCTTGGCTTTCCACAGTTGGTAATTTGTTCCATCGAATCTAGGACTATCCTTCTTGTATGATGCCATCTTGGATCACCTCAAGCTTTTAAACTTCTTCAGAGGAACCTGCTCTGATACCAATTTTTGGAAAAATAAGGACATACAACTAAGAGGGGGGGTGAATCAGTTGTTGCAAAATATTTAAACTTTTTAAACTTAACTTAATCTTAGATTTGATGAATGAACAATAAACCATAGACAATCAGCACATCAAAAACATAGAGAACACCAAGATTTTTATGTGGAAACCCTGTTAGGGGAAAAACCATGGTGGATGTTAGTCCACAATATTATACCCTGCTAAAAGTATAAAGAAGTATGAATGGGAATGCACATGCATTCAGGAACA
>VDFB02115131.1:36038-70319 GCA_007258455.2 Sequoia sempervirens
TCACGTGGTTTCGGTGACTGAGGAGGAACCTATTGGTAGGAGTTTGGTCGTCGGGATAATGTCTCATCGATTTTGAATTGTCTCCCCGACTAATGCATGTGGAGGTTCGTCGGCGAGAGCTTGGCGATATCGTAATGTGATCTCGGCGAGGTTGTTATGTCTTGTCGACACAAGGTTTTTGTTAGCATGTTCTCGAGGAGAGCCTTATCGAACAACACATGAATGGTTTCTTCGGCCAAACATATTGCTTCCGGTGTGAGGTCATAGCGAATATACATTGTCACACCGACCGGTGGCGGGAGGATGCATATCAGTAAGAGTTGAGGCTTTCGAAGTAATGTCTCGGCGAGTGACCTTCGGTCTCGCCGATAACACAATGAAGACTTTGTCGGGATGAAAATTGGATTGTCTCAGTGACACACAAGATGGATAAAGTCTTTCGGTAAAACAAAGTGCACTCTGTATGAGGTCTCCCCGATGTCGGTATGTTACGGCGACCCACATAAGATAAAAGAATACATCGGCGAGAGAACCAATTTGTCACAGCGACTCATGATGAATGAAGATTTTCGGTAAAGCAAAGTCTAATCTGTGAGATGTCTCTCTGATATCTCAAGGTTATAGCGAAACGGATGAAGCAAGGAAGCACGTTTCGGTAAGAAAATTTCTTATGTCTCAGCGACTGGGAGATGGCGTTCAGGGTGACTCTCAGTATAATGAAGCATTATCTACATGATGTTTCCCCGACTCCATGAGGTCATAGTGAAACACATTGGGACAGGAGGATTTTCTTTGGTTTTGGCATAACAAACAGAATGCTATAGTGACATGCAAGAGGCAAAAGGATGCATATCGATGAAACATAACGAGATCAAAACTAGGAAATAACGCGAGCGCATTATAGTTTGCTTTGGGGATCCCCAAGCCTTAGCATTGGTAGTTTCCTTGGAATACCAACCCAGAGGCTTGGAGGGCATTCCCAATGACCAGAGACGTGTTTTTGCAAATTCTACAATTTTTTCACATAATCGGGTTCGTGCTCACCATCAAGATTGCATCTAGTTCAATATCGACAAAAGAAAACACATGGGTAATGTTAGGTTCTCTCTTAGCTATCCAACGATGTAATTTTTTTCACTTTTTAACAATGTTAAGCCTTTCATCCATAATTTCTTTTGTTTGTATGTCTCTTTTTTCGCCAAAAGGTGTTTGGTTTTTTTTTATAAATTAACCGCTTCATCAAAATTTCAAATAAATTACATTTTTAGAAACTAGACTCTATTCTACATTTTTAAAAAAAAATTAAAAAAAAATCAATTACCTTTAAAAAATTTTAGGGGGAGCACGGCCAAAATTCTACTTTTCAAGAAGTGCCCACTTAATAAATTAGTAAAAAATCAAATATTCATTAAAAAATTATCAGAAAAATCATGCATCAACTAGATACTGTTAGCTAACTTTTGACCATTGTGATTTTAAAAATACTACAAAAAAGTTCACCGTGCTCAGGTCGTACAAGAGTTGCTATGTTATGTTTTCTGACAAAAATAGCACCAATTTGTGTATGTCCCTCTTTTGAACCCCTTAATCTCAACCATTTTCAAAATAAATTAGTAGTTTTGAAAGTAGAATCAGAGCACTTTGATCCTTGTTTTTGTTCCATCTCAAAAATGTTGAGTGTAACTATCCTCAATTTCATGTCCAAGGTCAGTATTTCCTGATTTCAGAAAAAAAAAGTGGCCACTTAAGCCCCCTTTTTGGGAACCATCTTGGTGTACTTACCCAGGCACTACACTCTCTATAGCATCGTAAATTATCATCCTTGACAATTTTACACTAGATTTTTCTCCCTCACATGTGCTTGAACCTAATCATGTTCCTAATTTCCAAAATTATGCATTCTATGGCCCATTTAATCATTTATCAAGGAATCAAATATATAAAATCAAAGTAGACATTTAATATTTTTCCCTTGATACTTAACATCCCAAAAACTAGGGATTGGAAAAGGGCACCCTTGGTGGCCTTTTCCACCTAATTTGACCCCAGATTTTAATATGTTGAAGTTGGTGAGTTATTATTTGAATTTTAAATCCTAAATTTTGGCCATTGAGATTTATTTTTTGGTAAATTAGCTTAATTAGATATAAATACATAGTATTTTTTCCATTTTAATCCTAAGAGGAATTTTGGGAGTAAATTGAAGATCCTAAAAATTATTCAAGGGAACTCAAGAGAATATTTATTAGCACTCTTACAACACTATTTTCAATCAAGCATCATGTCAATCCTTCATCATATTTTTATGTAAGTCCATTCATGTTTTGTGATCATTTGTTTTGTGAGTGCTAACACTTGTAGGTCTTCAAATCAATTCAAGCCAAATCACAATCAAGCCTTGAGGTTATGTGTATGACTTCAACCCTTCAAGGAAATCAGATTTGAGTGGCGAGTTGTATCCAATTGTTGATTCATCATTCATTTATCATTTAGCCTCTATCCTTCAAAAAGATAAGCTCCCTTTATCATCAATTTTTCCATTGCAGAGGTAGAAATACCAACATGGAGTTTGACCAAGGCAAGCCCCTATATGGTACAACCCTTCCTCTCTCTTTGAATGTGTAGGTTACATGTCTAAGGAATATTAGAGGAATATTGAAGATAATTTTTTCATTTATGCATTCAAACCTTACAACTTGTCAAGATATGGAAATTCAATTATCTTAGCAATAGACAAAGATATGACAACAAGATCCAAAAGGAATAAGCCTTTGACCAAGGACCTGAGAACTGTTAAAATGGATTTTAGTTTTAGATATCCAAATAGGGGTGCCCTAGTTATCCTTGTCCAATAAAATCAAGCTCAAATTTATATATAGGTGTGCTACCTCTATGCCTACCCTTTTCTTTTCTAGAACCTAAATTTGTCTATCATTTTCTAGTTTTCCATAATTCATGATAGAATGTTGTACTTTCATAGTTAGCTAGTTGCATCATTGCACTTAATCAAAAATACATTTCAAACCCTCAAAAATAATTCAAATCCAAGGTTCATTGACTCACCTTTTAGGTTGCAAGTTAATCCCATACCCTTTTTGATCCATAATTCTAATGTTTTGTAGTGAAAAGTAGTTGTATCCTAGTTAAACTCTAGGATCACTTTTCCTACATTACACTCTCATATAAAGTATTGTAGTGTTGTGCCTCTCAATTGACTCAAAAAACCTCTTTTTGAGAGTGAATTTATCAAACACAATCTACTACAACCCTTGGGCTATGATTGCTTTACTTTCCATTTCTCTCTCCTATCTAAATCTAGCCACATCCACCTCTACTCTATTATAGCGCCTATACATCCCTATCTGTTATAGCATATGCCAGTTGTGCTCTATCACCTCATTTTCCTCCATCCAATCACCCATATAGCCTTGTCACCTCTCTCTAAAGACCGTCTCTCTCTACCCACAACTAATTATACTTTGGCATGGCTAGGCTTACTAGCACCTATATATCTCCCTCATTGTTACCTCCATCTCCTCCTATATGTTCTTGGTAATCTCGTACAATATCTACATCCTCATCCTCTCCCATGACTTCCTCAACTATTTCCTCCCCATCTCCTCCCCCAACTCTCTACCATACATGGCAACCTCCCTCATCCCCTTCATCATCTTCCTTATCATCTCCAGCTACTATTTCTTGATCCATCGATCTACAAATTTTTCATTGTGCATCATAATATGTTGTAGTCCTTGCATCAATAATATCCTGTCGAGGAACCCATGACACTATGGGGTATCCCTCTAATCCTATCTAGCAATATAAGCCTCCATCGATGCTCCCCAAATCCCCTTCTCACAGATAACCTATGAAAATATAAACTCCTAATTAGGAATTTTCTATATCAAACCAAAATACCTCAATACTTGACCAAGAAAATATCTCTCTATGATGTTGGGATTCATGTCGAGTATATAATGGGTGCAATGAACATATGATAGGTATAACCTATCATCCTCCCAATCCTTCCACTCTCGCCATGGTCACCATATCAATGTATCAATATCATTGATAACCTAGTGCTAATAGGGTAGATATCCCATCCACTATTTTCATAAAAGGTAGCATATGAAAATATATAAGGCATCCATCATCCTTTCACACTGCCAACCATTGGTCATAGGATGGCGATATTCTCATAGGCTTATATATGCAATAGGGTCACTCCACAACACAAACTCTATCCATCTTGATACACCACCAAGTGCGTCTCTAGGTACAATTTTACTAGCACACATGGCCCCCATGCAAAAATAATAGAAACTAGTAGCATCTTGTCTAAAACCCTTACCTATTCAATGGAGAACCCATGTGACCTCCTATCAAGAACTAAAACCTTTTACATCAACCCAACCACAAATAGTGAAAGCACTAGAAACTTGTTCATCCTTGCATCTAAGTCTATATTGATTCCCCAAACTATCAAGTCATCAATCTTAAAGGCTCACTAAAGAGCATCATCCACATGCATCAAGTCATACTCTACTATATTCTCATGGATTGAAAGATGTAATTTCTTCCAAACATCCTCCAATTTTGTTATAGACTCACCTGTTAGAAGGTGGGAGTTTCTTATGTTGTTATGCCACCTCTCCACTAGTTTCATCATCATCACCTAAGGTGCTCTAATCCTAAGCATCTTGGAAATATAGAATAGGCCCACTTTCCAGAGCTAGTCATCATCGATCTTCTCTAACCAATATCATAACTAGGTCATCATTCTCATTCGCCACTCCTTTGTCTTCAGAGCATAAAGTGGCTCCTACATCCACCAAACACTTGACATCAATATTCTTCAAAATCATCCTATTTACCCAAATCTTAAGTGCATAGAAATGTAACTAAATCTAACTAGTGATTAATTAAATTGAAGATTGCATGAGGAAATGATTTTTTTGGAAGAAATGGACACAAAAGAAAAAAGAACAATCAATCAATTACTTGCCCTCTTTTCAAAATCTCATCTTCTAGAAAACACATAGAGCTAAGGTAAGAAGCCACAAACAAATATTTTTATTTTTTCTATTTTTGAAAGAAACAAACTTGCATAACTCATTTTGAAGAAAAAATTTCTTTCAATATACATAGAAAAAACAAATACTTCTAGTGTGATGATTTTTTTGGTTGAGTCTATGTTCACTAAAGGGGTTCTCAATGCCTCTTTTGGGTCTCTCTAATTTGTTTCTGAAGAGACCCTCTTTGGAAATCCTTTCAAGGAAAATATGTGATATATGTTTAATATTTTGATTATTAATTTCTTGTGAAGCAACATAAGATTTAAACAAATGCTTTCAAAAAGTGATTGAAATAAACTTATTCAAATATAAGAATATTTTTCAATTAAAAATAATGCACTTCAAAGAATAGATCTAAATGAAAAAAGTTATGGATTTAAATATTCCTTACTCTTCAAAATTTAATCTTGTATGTAGAACATCTCTTTCTTACACACAAATTTTAAATTTAGAAGAAAATTGAACTAATTAATAACAAATATATTCTAAGAAAATAAGAAAGTTCATATTGGAATTAGATTTGCTCAAATGAGGAGCAAGTTTGAATAATTGAAACATCTTCAAATTTAACTTCCTTCTTCTTTAACCTTTAATGATGTTAACTAACTATATCCAAAACAAAGGGGGCAAGTAAATTAAGCTAGAATTCTTAGGGGAGGAAGTTGAATGAAATGCAAGGTTTTTTCAAAAGCTTCAATAAAAGATGTCAAAGATCTCAAATTCTTGGTAAATGTCAGTTTATTTAGATCCTTTTTTTAGCTATAAAGTGGTTACTAATAGATGTGAGAAAATTCAAGTGATTGGAGGTTAAATATAGAGTTTACAAGATGAAACTTAAGACCAAATTTAAAATTGGGAAAAATCATGCATAAGAACATAAAGAAAAGAGTTCACCACTACATAGAATTAGTCTTTCTTTGACAAGAAAAAAATTGATGAGGGCCACACTTCCCAAAACCCACAGAAATCACAATAATAGATGCCAACACAGAAGATGTGAGACAGAAAAAATGACTCTTTCAATTATTTTCAGAAAATGAAATTACAGATTCAAAGCTTTCATGCTACAACCTTATGGGTTTGATTCATTACAACAAAATTCAACTTTGAAAAGAAAATCTACTATTCAGAGCCACGATTTGCACTATCAGGGCCACCTCCCACAACCCCCACTAAACCCTTTTTATTTTCCACATTAACTGCCCTAGAATGTTCTAGAAAGTTTGAATTTCCCCTTTTTTTGTTTTGGAGCCAAATGTCCCACTGTTTGATTTCTAGCCAAGGAAGAATTTTTTATGAAATTCACTTTTTCAAGGACCAACTTCACAGGGCCATAACTTTTGATCTAGGTGTCTAATTTTCTATTATTGCATATCGTTGGAAAGCTCTCGACAAGCTCTACAATGTGTGTACCACTATAGGTCGGGTCGGTCACTTTTTGAGTTGTTTTGGGGCATCTAAAGTTTTATATCTGAATTTGAAGCTGCATTGGAGAAATTTCTCGGGACGAAAACTTTAATTTCTCCCAAACCATGCAGGGTATTGAGGTGATTCTTTTGTGACCGAAAATATTTTTCATCTCTGCTCCTTGGGGTAAATTTTCACGTCCATACGAGCTTGTTTTGGGTTACTTAATAAAAATAGTAAGTGCCCAATTTATGCTATTTTTGATGCCTGACAGTCTTATACCACTTTTGTGCAATCATGAAACTTAAAAACACTAAAGAAAATAAAGAAAACATTTTTTTTGGGTGATGCAAGATTGCCCTACATTGTTGGATGCTCTTGCATCAGACATCCAGGGTAATTTGAAAAGTGACCCTGTCACTTCTCAGGAGTTAGAGGGAAACCAAGATGGTTAACCTCAGCCTCAGACAATCATGATAAATCTTCAATAGGCCTTCCTCTCCATTTCACCAAGTACTCTGCATATTGCCTGTTTCTTGTGCTTCTACCCACACAACTATCCAAGATTTCTTCTATTTCTTCCTTCTCTGAAGTAGGTGCTAGAATTTTCCACTATTTTGTTTCCCATTTTTGTTACTTACTCAAGTTGATTGAGCTAAAGAATATGCAAACTAAAAGAGAGGTACATTTCATATTTATCTTTCCTATATTGCATTCAATTGTATAAACAGAAAAATAAGAAAGATTACAAGATTATAGTAACAGATCATTGCATTTCTACAAGTACATGCAACGTAGAAAAGATTTGCACAAATCTTTCTGAAAGTAATCTTTATTGATACAAAAGTGCATATTTGTCTCACACAAGCCATGAGACTAACTTATTCAATGAAATGAACAGAATTTTATACATTGATGGATAAAGAAAATATAATGCACATATAAGGGAAGAGGCCAGTCATTGCTTAATGACTGGTTCGGTGTCTGTTGCCTTGTTTGTCTCCTGCCTCGAGTTGCCTTGTGTCCTCCTTAGTTCCATGCTCCTAGTCCTTGCATCTGGCAATAACAATGATGTTAGAGTAGTGCTCTAAGCAATGAAGGTCTCTCACATTACATGTACATGCACTCATGAACATATAAAATGATCCTCAAGTGCATTAAACAAGCATGTAAACTGTAAATGTCCAAGAAAGAATTAGAACCATCAAGCACATTAGTCATGTGCACATATTTTTTCTAACTTGTTTGCTTCATGTGAAGGTACAGGGAAAGTAATGACGTTTTTATCAAATTTTAGCACGTGGGGTAAATGTGGCTCCCACAAGGGTTGAGATCTGTGTGCTGCTTTGTTGTGCTTTTAAGAGGCATTGAAAGGCACTCATGAGATAATTTATCTCTCTCTGACCTACATAATTCATCAGTTATGATAGGAAATTTTTTGTCACTGTCTTAAGTGAGATATACTTGCTCAAGAAAATCAGAAGAGAGGATGAATTTAACAAGTAAATGAAGCAAATTGCAAGGATTCATTGATCAACTTAATCCTAGAAAGCACATGATATGCATATAAGGATAGCAATTTGTACAAAGATCAATGTACAATGAAGCCTCATATTCATTAATAAAATGAAATCATGACAGTGCATACAATTATCAAAGTACAGGGTACAAAGTGTATCTAATCTCTACATTTAAGATTTAAATAAAAAATGTGCTCTCAGAGGAATACACTCAGCTTGCAAAGTAAAAAGGACTTCAAATAAAGCTTTGCTATAGTAACCAAGTATAATGAAGGCATCAAATGATTATTCAACAATAAAGTAATTCATATGTATGAGGTCACTATAGATTTGTGAGCACAATAAACAAGCTTCCCAAGAAACAACTAAAATTCACTATGCATAGATGAAGATAGACATCATGTGCATTCTATATCATAAGATTGTGAAGACTGAGGTAGTAACAGAAGGAAAGAAATTAAGCTACAACTTATAACAAAGTTTTCTTGAAATCAATGTCATAGTGTCAAGTGCACAAAGATTCTGAAATGGTAAGCTACAGCTATAAGATGCAAACTCCTTTTCAATAATTAAGCAATAGGCTACCATAATAGAGAAAGGAGTAATACCATTCAAAACATGGAGTTTTGATGCATTCATGTTCACCTTTTCATAAAGAGTCATCACATGCACTGTAGAGACATTGAAGCAAAGGATGCAAAATGCAGTCATGCTTCTAGAAATCAAGTTGAAAGTTCTGGACAACATAATTTACTTGAACTTAATCCAGAACAATCCACAAACTACTTAAGATTCATCAAATACTTCAACCAAGCTTCACATCAATAACTACTTTAACTTGAGACAATTGATAACCCCTGTTTGCATACTAATAAATGAAACTTGCACTGTACTGCACCAAATCAAGTAAAAACTTGAACACATAAAGATAAAAGCATTATAAGAAACTTCCCAAATCTGCAAAACCTAAATCAAAATAGTGGAAAAACGTGAAGCAAATACATTTCTCCCAGACCACAAAAAACATTATTGAACGACTGGTTCACACACTAGTGAAAATATCTTACACTGTACAACGGTCCAAAAACCCAAATTTTGAATATAGCAACCTCTATCAACCTTGAATAACCTGTAAGATCCGCACATGCATAGCATCAACACAGAAAGAATGTGGAGCACAATACCAAAGCACACTATGAACATTTGCACAACATAGTTTACTTTTTTCTCAAAAGCATTTGGAAACCAAGTACTAGAACCATCATCTTAGCTCATTACTTCATTCCAACTCACCTTCATACTCTACAATAAAAGAATAGTTCCATGTACTCACAACACTTCCTCAAGGTCTTAACTACACATGCACAACATGTTTTCGTCTTTTCATAATTTTTTCAATATCCTCAACATCTTAATCCCATAGTTGACATCAATGACAACACCAGTCAACAAACTTCTTGTTAACATCAATGACAACACCATCATTCTTGCAACAAAGCATATGTTCATGAATGCTCTATCTCACCTAGGGATTGTAAAGGAAAAATTCCACAATTGAGAGATGGAATTTCCTTTCCCCCACACACACATGAACTAGATCAATTGTTGATTAGAGAGGTGTGCTCTACCTCCTAATCAGCCCACTCCATAATGGAACTCTCAATTCATGATGCCTCTAGCTTGCAAAGGGAAATATAAAAGAGCTACATCAACTTCTTCCTCGTGTAGGTTCCCTAGTTTATTTTACCATCGAAGGATTTGTTGATGAAGGAAGAAGTGTACATCCTTTTACCCTACCATCCTTTTACCCTACGTAGATGTGAAAGTAAAAGGTTGTTTCCACTTTTTGTGGGATGTTTCTACCTAATGAGATTCAATTTTAACTAAAAGCTCAAATGGAAACTACTTTCATTCCCATCTTACATTCACTACAAATGAGATCAAAGATAACATGAGAATTTGCTACTTGTAATTACACATTGGAGGTCTAAATGGTGTCATATATCTATAGCTAATTCCGTCTTCTTGTTTCCTTTATATTTACCAATTTATTGGGCATTTTCAAGGGTTAGTCTTTGTTCACACTTTTTAGGAAATCTCTAAAGTGTCGAGGCTAATCTAGGTTAGGCTATAGACTTGCATTGTATTTGATGTCTAATTTTATGGAACATTATTATTTGTATCAAATTTGTGTTTAAAGAGATTCAAAGAATCCCTAGGTTCACATTTTTTTTAATATCATTTTAGTTTTAATTCAAGAGGTGTAATAAAATTATTCTATTTGTGCATTTATATGCTAAAGGAGGAACTCTTTTGAAATTGATATGTAGGGCATTAAATTTGTTATGGGTTACTAGAATGGTTGTACTTATGGGAATGGGAGGGAAATTGAGTGTCTAAGCTCTGCAAGACAGGGTTACACAAATAAAAGCTCAACTAAATACTATGATTTATGTGTCATCATGTTTTTTTATCGATATCTAACTCTATTTATATAGGAACTAGCATTGGTAAAATAGGTAAAGTTGATCCTACACATCTTTAAATTGAAAAATCGCATTTCCATAAATGATTATAATTTAATGTTCTTCCATTATCCATAGTTCAATGTCACAAATATGTGTAAAATCCTTTGTGAACCAACAATTGATGAAAACCATTACAAGATTTGTGCATAATGTATTTTTCTATATTAATGATGTTGTAAGTGACCTCAAATAAATGTATCTATAGGAATTGTAATGCCTCTATTTTCCCAATAGATAAATTAAAATATAATGAAACTATGCAACAATATTTTTTGTTTTTAATTTATTCCACAAGCAAAGATATATATTATTTAAACAATGGGGATGAAACTATGCAACGATAATTAATATTAACTATTAAAATGTCAAGAATAAATAGTAATACTCATATATTGGAATTGTGTTAAAAAATCCCACAGCTTGTTGGAACATACCCCTAGTTCAACCTCTTCCATCTATGAGCAATATGGGAGGAATAAGTGTATTACGCCACTCTACATGAGTGTTAGTTCCAATGGAACAATGCTCAACACTCGTGCAATACCCAAGCCCTAGCTAGGACGGTCATGAGTGTACTATATACCCCAGGTTGGACACACTCTGTGTGCCCCCTTCTCCAATTGCTCATAGCTTGTTAACCTGGAATCCTATTCCCACAATGTGCAACAAATTATTTATTTCTCCTTTCCTTGTTACTTCTTACATAATTTAGTTTTTCACAAGTTTTTTATACAATGTGAAAGGGTGGTTCCAACCATCGAACACTTCAAAAAATAATTACATTACAATATCTCGTGAAAACTTTTTTTATTGGGGCGGGGGGCCTAGCTCGATTAGCTAAAGCATCATATTGCAAGCAAGAGGTCACGAGGTCTAGTCCCCCTCCCATCCCTGTGGTATCAGAGGGTGTGGCATGCCAGTGTCACCAGTCACATGAAATTTTTTTACCAAGCGCACTACAATTTATAGGGGGCTACCCAATTCCTTTAGTCTAAAAAAAAACTTTATTTATTTTTGAAACTATTACACTAATTTTCTTTGTTACTTTTATACGGGAAAAAAGTCTTATAACAATTCTTCCCCTATTGTTTAGATGTTGCCCTCAATAGTTCAAGGATTTTGTATTTCACAAATACAAATATAATAACCTTTAGCTAAACAAATGTGGATATTGATCCTTAATAAAATCAACTTTTCCCAAGTAACACTATCATTATCGGAATGACTCCATTTAATTTTCACTTCATTTATAACCCCTATTTTTCAATATTCTAGATCTTTTTTCAATTATTTTTTCTAATTCAATCTTAAATTCACAAGAAGGTTCAATAAAAATACTTTTTCAATCAATAACATGATTTACATCATATACATATTTCTTAAGTAAACTCACATGGAATACATTATGGATTTGTAATTGAGGAAGTAAGGCTAGTTTATAAGCAACATCACCTAATTTTTCTAATATTTCAAAAGGTCCACAAAAATGAGGAGCTATTTTAGAATATTTACCAAGATTTAATGAACTCCTTTTAGGCTTGACTCTAAGAAAAACATGTTCACCAACCTCAAAATATTGGGTAGACCTCTTAGAATCAGCCCAACTTTTATACGTATCTTGGGTAGACTTCATATTTTGTTTGTCTTTGTTGATAAAGGTTTCCATTTCTAACAGGTTTTCATTCTCATACCAAACCATGAATAGGATCATACCATGAGATAAGTGTGTTTCAATTTTGATCATAAAAAGCTTCAAAAGGTGACATCTTAATGGTTGAATGATATCCTTGATTGTATGCAAACTCCATTAAGTGTAAATAATCTTCACATGACTCAGTTTTATCCATGGTATACTTTCGTAACATATCCTGTAAGATTCTATTAATCCTTTATGTTTGTCCATCAAACTCGGGATGATATGTTGTACTAAAATTTAAATGGATGCCAAGTTCTATAAAAAGAGATTTTCAAAAGGAAGAGGTAAACCTAGGATCTCGGTCTAAAATAATGTTCTTTGGAAGACCATGTAACCTAACAATCTCTTTGACAAAAAATGAGAGATATCAAAAGTAGAGGATTATATTTTGATAGTTAGGAAATGTGCCATCTTGGTTAATCTATCCACCACTACAAAGATAGAATCATGTATTTTATGTGTTCGAGGTAGTCCAGTAATAAAGTCCATGTACTAATTGACTCTCACTTTCAATTTGGAATAGATAAGGGTTGTAAGAGACCAGGAGACTTACATTGTTTTGCTTTTACCTTTTGAAAAGTTAAACATTGTTGGACATAGGTATGGATTTTAGTTTTCATTTGAGGCCAAAATTAGTTTCTCTTGATTGAGAGATAGGTTTTTTGGAATCTAGGGTGTCCCGCTATGGGGGTATCATGAGAATCTTTCAATATTTGTGATTTAAGGTTAGGTATATTGGGAATGCACAATATTCCTTTATAATAAAGAAGACCATTGCTACTTAACAAATAAGGTTCTAGTTGATCTTTCAAATGGACATTAGAGGATTGATTTTGGAGACCTTCATAAATTGGTTGAAAATAGTCATTGATAAGTAACTTGGATTTATATCTTGTTCAAATTGGCTTCTCTCTAGGGTCAAGGCATTAACACAACCATTTTCGACTTAAAGTGTCTACCACTATGTTTTCTTTTCTAGGAACATACTAGATGGTGAAATCATATTCGGTTAAGAGTTACATCCATCTTCTTTGTCTCATGTTAAGTTGAGGTTGAGTAAAGTTGTGTTGGAGACTATGATGATAATTTTTTAATGTAAACTTATTCCCTAATAAATAATGGTACCACACCTTTAAAGCATGGACAATGCCTAATAATTCAACATCATGGAAATTTCATTTAGTAGGTAGCAACTTTCTTGATTCATAACATACTACTTGGTTATCCTGCATTAGAACACTACCAATACCTGTACCGCATGCATTGGTAATCACAATAAATGGTTTACTAAATTTGGGATACAAAGAATAGGTGCAGATGTTAATAATGTTTTTAAGGTGTCAAAATCTTTATCACATTCTATGGTCCAATTATAACTGTTCTTTCTTAGTTAGATTGGTCAAAGGTATAGTGATTTTGGAATAATTCCTAACAAAATGACAATAAAACCTAGATAATCCTAAAAAAAAATTGACTTCGTGAGCATCCTTTGGAATAGGCCAATCTTGAATTTCCTTAATCTTAGTAGGGTCAAGTGAAATACCCTTTTTGGAAACCACATGGCCTAGGTATGATACTTCTAATTTATAGAATTCACATTTGCTAAGTTTAGCATATAGCTTATGTTTTCACAAGGTTTCTAGTACCATCCTAAAATATTGTTCATGTTCCTTATCCTTTTTGGAGTATATCAAGATATCATCTAAAAATATGATCACAAACACATCCAAAAACAGATGAAAAATATCATGCATTAAAGTCATAAAAGTTGCAAGTGTGTTGGTTAAAGCAAAAAGCATTACTACAAATTCATAATGGCCATATTGTGTTTGAAAGGCAGTTTTGGAAATGTTAGATTCTTTTATACAAATTTGATGGTATCCTAATCATAAATCAATTTTGGAAAAACATTTAGTACCATGTAATTGATCTAGAAGGTCATCAATTCGTGGCAAGGGATAGTTATTCTTTATGGTTAATTTATTAAGTTCTTGATAATCTATGCATAATCTCATGGTTCCATCTTTCTTTTTGATAAATAATACTGGTGCACCCCAAGGAGAAATACTTGGTCTATTTTTTCCTTCCTTAAGTAATTGTGTTAATTGAATTTTTAGTTCTATTAATTTCAGGATAGATTGACGATAGGGGGCCCTAGAGACAAGTTCTACCCTAGGAACCAAATCAATTGCATGTTCTACGAACCTCTTAGGGGGTAGATTATCTAATTCCTCAAGGAAGAAATCTTTGAATTCTTGTACTACCAATTTGGTATTGATATCTATCTTAATTTTATCACCTGTTCGGAAAAGCATAGCACAAAACATTTAGCATTTTTTTCTAGCACTATGCTTGACTTGCATGGCTAAAATGGTTTTGATGTGAAGAGGTCTTTTCTCCCCTTGTAAAATGCGACATGTCCCCATGCTAGAGTTTAAAATGACTTATTTATTTTCACAATCTAAAAAGGCATCACTTTTTTCTAACTAGCTTATACCTAGAATAGCATCATACTTGCCAAGATTCAATATGTGGAAATTGTCATGTGTTACAAAGTTATCTAACTCAAATTCTAAGTTTTTGATAATTGCACTAGTTTGTTTAACTACCTACCATAAATCATTTCAACACCTAAAGGTTCAACTAACTTAGATGCAATTTTTAATTTAGAAACAACTTTAGGAGAAATGAAATTATGGCCACTACCAGAATCGACAAGGAAAACAATAGGATAGCCACATATGAAGCCCTTGATTTCAATTAGAGAAGGTTGGCAATGTACCATACCTATATCGATGGTTGCATAAATCTTCATGTTTGTTGTGGAGTAGAAGTAATTGTGTCCTTGTTTTTATGTCTATGTTCTTGTTGTTTGTGAGGACAATATCGTTGATAATGGTTCTTGCCACAAGTGCAACATTGTATTTCAAGAGGTGTAGGTTTATACTGGTTGGGTATAACCATCTTGGTGAATCGGCAATGAAAAATTCTTTTGATTGAACTTTTTACCAAATTTGTTTTGCCTTTTTTTACGTTTTCCCCTTATTTGCTTTGTAACTTGATTATGTGTTTCAATTTTTTCTGCAATTTGGGTTGCTTCATTACTAGTGCAAGCTTACCACACCATACATTAGCTTGGTATTCATGTCTTAAACCATTTATAAATTGAACCAGTCAATCATGTCCATCAATACATGGTACAAATTGATTAAAATTTTCAAAATTTTGTTTGTATTCATTTACTGATTGGGCTCTTTGTTTTAATTCAAAAAATTCATTCCACTTTTCTTATATAAAAAAATTTGAAAGGTATTTATGTTGAAATAATTGTTTGAATTGTGACCATTTTACTTGGCTTTTAATTTCAAAGATCGAATAATATCTTGCCACCAACTCAAGGCACTATTTTTTAGTTGATAAGTGCCAATTATGGTCCTACCATAACTACCAGTGCTTTGCAAGTCGATGTATCTTTCTAAGTTGGTTATCCATTGTTTTGCTTCTTCTCCAGTACCAGTATTGCCACTATACTCTGGTAATTTAATCTTTTGACCAAAGTTATCTAATTCCTTTTGAGTTTGTTAGTTATCTTCAAAGGATTTTGATTCAAATGTGTGAAAATTGTAATAACTAGAAGTTGAGTCTTCCTTAGGTGATGTTGGTCGTTTCTTAGTACTTTTTTTTTTTTTGGTTCTTTTTCCTACTTGAATGTCTAGTTGATTTTGAACTTTTTTTGTTCTAATAATTCTACGTTGTTAAGTCTCTTTTGTTCTAGAGCTTCTTGCCTAAGTTGTTGTACTTGGGCGGTTAATTTGATAACTTCCCGCATCATAACTTGATTGGTTTTCTCTAAAGCCTCATAAGCTTTTTGGTTGCTCTTTGACATTATCGTGATAGATCACACTATTTACACAAAAAAAAAAAATCAAAATCTCGATTTCTTGTTGCCCTTACAAATAAAAATAGAACTTTACTAATTTTTAAAATAGAATTTCTTATTGATGATGAGTTATGTATGTAATAAAAAATTCCCTCTCTAATAGTTTTATCCTCAATTAAAAGTTTCATGGTTTGATTGATTAGATGTATCAATACAAGGTCCATAAATTCAATTTAAAATAGTACGACATTGGTATACATTTTCCTAATATTATATTGTCCTAAAGATCATGAATTTAGATTGTTCTATAGTTGGAAAAAGGTCTAGATCTAAAAATCTATCAATTTGTTTAATGGTATTGGAGAGACAAGTAAAAAATTTCATGCACTATAAAGTATGGCTCACAAGATTTCAACAGGGCCGTATTTCAAGTATTATTTACTCTAAGCATAAGGACTAATTATTTGTCAATAATTATTTCATAAATTCTATGATCATGAGTGCATACCCTCAAACAGTTCAAGGATCTACTTTTGACTCTCTTACTGAATTTATACAGGTAAAAACATTTTTTCCCTCATACAATTATGGTTTTCAAGATTCTTGGAGATATAAACATATTATTTTGTGAACAAAATATTTCCCATGAGGGTGCTACTAAACTTGGCGTTGTAAATCTTCCTCTATTTGGATGTTTGCCTCCCAAATTACTCTTTATAACAGAAATTAAATGTGTCTAGGAGTTTAATGGGATTGCAACTTTACGATATTTAAGTAATTAAAATTTAGTCTGAACTTGAGCTCTATTCTTTATTCTACCCAAATACACGAAAGCTACTTACCATAGGATTCTAAGTTCAAATAGGTCTGGATACATTTTGATAAACTTGTAGTTGCCAAAATTTAAGAATCATATGCAAACCGCGATGTGGATGTTGAATTGAATTAACAATAAACTTCTAAACATATTTGTGTTTGTTTATCAGGCAGTTAGTTAATGCCATTGTAATCTTGCATGTGTTTAAAAGTTAAATTTAATGGATAGTGTGCTGGTGAATATCTGACTCAATTCACCACATTATTCCCTTTTGTTAGGAAATATTTCCTAAAGTGTATAACCTTTCCAAAAAAAAAAAAAATTATAGAAAACCTAACTTTTCTTTATGTTTTATTTTATTTTTATTCTAATGTGCAAGACAATAAATGTGCAATATAAAATTGAATGATTGTGATCACAAATTGTGATGCCTCTATTTTCTCAATAGATAAACTAGCATATATATATATCCTATTTCATAGGCTATATAGAAAACGTCGAGAGATATCAATTGTAGGAATTTACTATAATATTTTCTTTACTTGCATTATATATAATTTGAGTGTTATCATTAGTTAGTTTTTTTTTTTTTCAAATCTATTTCTAATTGTGTCAGTTGATATCTAAATCTATAGTTTGTGAGCAATTTGTATCATTTATCTTGAATTTTGCAATATAATAACTTTGAAGTATTACAGTATATTTAAATCATATTCAAGAGTAGGAACTCCTTTTGTTGGATTATATACATGTGTTAAATTCCAAAGCTTGAAGCCTTTGTTCTTCTGCTTTTCTGTAAGATATTTGCACAAGGAAAAGCAGTAAAAATAATAATCTCACACTACAAAAGAAATAAACATGGATGTCCTCTTCTAATGATAATTCAAGGGACACAGGAACAGGAAAGTCATAAGCTACTTTTATGGTCAATTCCTTAAAGTCAGGCATGTTTGGTTAGAGATTTAAAAAGCCTTAAAAATTTAGTTTGAATTAGTTGCTCAAATTTGATGCTGGCAGATTCCTACGCCACTTGAAAAGATTTTAAAAGCTTTAATTGAGATTCTTCTACTGATCTCTACAGTTTTCAGAGTTTTAAAGATACTCACACTCCGAAAATAAACATAAGGTTCTCTTATCAAACCGAGCTTTGTCTATTTTATTTTGATAAAATAAAAGAAGGGAGAAGTTAAGTATTCATGCCTAAATAAATATAGGAATTTGTGTACTCAAAACTCCAAAATCAATCACTATGAAATTCTAAGGTAACTCAGCCTTCTCCACCTCTACTTACTAAATGCTACTTTTCTTGAGGCTTTCAATGAAGAAGCTCTATTCCAATTACTATAGATGTCACTGCACCAGAAGGGACTGAGCAAGCTTCTCTTGCTTTACTCAAATGATGACAGAATAATTCCTCTCCATGAAGTACATGCTAAGAAGAATAAAGAGTTGTCCCACTTTCTATTCTAAATTTAAAAAGAATATAAAATTTCAAACTTGAGACTCATTCAGCAAGCCAGAAAGATGGATTGTAGCCAGATTTTGTGGTCGTTGCTACCTTGGTAAACATGTCTATATAATGCTTCAAAGGGAAGCCATCTTATTGAATGCACTTACTGAAGCAAATATAACGTGGTCTCATGGTGTGCAATGCTTGCAGCCACTTCAGAATCAAATTCCATATGCACTGTTTGTAATTTGTTGAATATATTTTCATCAGAATTTCCTATGAGATCATTTAGAGCATTTTCATTGATTCTGACATTTGAATAAAACTTTTCATGGTCTACTTTGTATTTTAATGCCCTATACACATGATCCCTATTCACTGTGAAGTTATAATTTGTGCCGCGTTGATCCCTTCTTCGAACAATGATGATTGGCAACTCTCTTATTGAATGTGGCAAAACATTTGAAACATATTCCACATTTTTTGGAAAACTTACTGTGTGTCCTCTATATTTATACTAGCCACCAACTGCATGGGTAACTTGTAATATTGGGAAAACACATGCAATCAACATTTCTTCTACTTGAGTCAATTTCACAAGCTCTTTTGGTTGTGGCCCAGGATCCATATTATTTAAAGCTGAAAAGTCTATGATTCCCTTTCTCTTGCAACATCTATTACAAACAACACCTTCAGAGGTGCGAAATACTTTCATTCCTAGGTAGCATTCTTGACATATATAACACATGCCTGGTGTTGTCAAGTTATC
This sequence comes from Sequoia sempervirens, assembly GCA_007258455.2. NCBI lineage: Eukaryota > Viridiplantae > Streptophyta > Pinopsida > Cupressales > Cupressaceae > Sequoia > Sequoia sempervirens. The sequence continues at coordinate 55,181 of VDFB02115131.1, forward strand.
TAATTGATGTCGAAATTGTATTTGAATTTTTTTGAAATCATCATGAAGCATTCCATTTGGGTTTTGTATGTTTCCTTGTACACCTACATTTATCTCATCTTGTACTATTACTTTTTCCCTTCGTCTAACATAATTTTCTCTTTCAACTTCATTGTGTCTAAATTTCTCTATTCTTCCCTTTCAACATCTGTCATTTGTTCCCGTCATCATCTTCTATATTCTCTTTGATATTGTCTTCTTTGCTCCTTTGATTCAAAATTCAATCTCGGTCACACCATATCTAGAAAATAATTGAAGTTGGATTTGTAAAATTGATGTTTTTCAATGGTAAATCTACTTTTCTTTTAAATCAATTTCATTTAATATCAAAGACTATTGCAATCGGAAGGTTCTAAATAAAACACAAATTTACACGACTATTAAATAAAGAAGTATAGTTGCCGGTATTGGCATGGTGTGATGGTTTATATGTGGCATTGTTATTCTTGCCACCAAGGTTCAAACCCCGTTGGGGTGGTATTGTTGAATGGTTGTATCCGGTTCATAGCTCCGGTCAAAAGCGTTTACCCCTTGAATAAAAAAAAATAAAATAAAGAAGTATAGTTGAAGTATAATTAGTAAAATAAATTTCAAGTTATCAAACTAATGAAATTCTATTCCCTTTTTTTATCTAAAGATTGGAAATTAACTAATTAAATTAAAGGTATGACATTAATTCAAGTAAATGATTTGTATATTGTTCGCTGAAAAAAACAAACATAAAAAAATCATCACAAATAAGAAAAATGAAACCTTTATTATGTTTTGGATATTGGTCCTTGAAAAAATGCACTCACTATTGTGATCTTGTGATTATTTATATATCACTTGTAGGCCATGTACATCCAAAATATATGAATAGTCTTTTACAAAAGTCGACATCGAAGTCTATATGAAAATATTGTTCGTAAGACTAAGTCAATCATGGTTGCCATCTACATACAACACGTATGAACAATTTTTTTACAAAATAGACATGAAAGTCTATATAAAAATGTTGTTCATAAGAGTGAACCAACCATGGAACAACCCTTTATATGGTTCACATGTGTCTACCCTAATTATGATACAAGTACAAAATAAATTCTTCAATAGCGCTTTTTGCAGCTCTTAGTTCCTCGTATTGCTCGATATAATAAAGTTCTCTTAAAAACCAGAGAATCCTGCAACTTTCTTGCATGTTGTATGTAATTTACAGACAATGTCTTCCATGTCATCAATCTCTTATCATTCTACTCCACATGCAAGAAGTGCAACAACATGGAGTTCTCTAATGATTTGTTTTGAATGGGCTTCATTTAATGTGTACAACTTGTCTATCAGACTTGGCACATGTGTGTTTGAATTCGTTGACTCCTCAAGGGCTTCTAGCTGTTGGAATGATTGTTGGATGGAAGGAGATTCATTGTGGGTAGCCATTATCTTTAAACAATAAATGAAACTCATAAATAAGTAACAGGTTATAAATATTTGTATGATTTTCAATTGAATTTTCAAAGCTAACAAGACTACAAAGAGAAGTGTAAGCAAGTTTTTGGTATCAAATTTCTTTTAATGTAGGAGATTGGTGAGTTCTAGATAGAGATGATAACAGTGGTACTAATGTTCAAAAAGCTTCATAAGATAATTAATAATCATAGAAATTTTGAACAGAATTGCAATTTCAAAACTTTTGCTAGCAATATTTAACAAATAGTCAACTTTAGTGTCATAGGAGTACATGTAGTGTAATTGTAGACTTGGAACCAAAGGTTGACCAACCTCACGTCTTGTACTTGGAGTTACAGTTACACAAGTACTTTATTTATCAATTTAACCTTTGCATAAATATTTTCTTTATTGTCAACATTTGCATAAGGGTTTTCTTAGGGGTGTTAGAGGTGTTTAATCCTTAGATTATCAGAACTTATTACAATTATTTTAGAAGGAGATCACACACGTAGGTGCTCCTCATCATTCTTTTGTCTCTTTATTGGAATATTACTACTGCCTTCACTAGGTATCTGACGGGTTTGGGGCAGTTTCCTATCCAAGTCTGCTTGTATGCTAGCAACCGCTTTCTCGGACCACTTGATTTATGCCTTCACGTCACAAATCCTTTGCATAGCATGGGAAAAGGTCTTGTTGTCCTTCAACCAGCCTTCACCCTCAATGTTCGTCCCCTTTACAGACTTGGTCAATGCTTCTCGCTCCTTCTTACATTGTAAATAGCAGGCATTCCCTGCTACCGACTTACAAGCAGTTTGTTTAGTTCATACCATGTCTGGCATAAAAGGTTTGACATTAGTATTACAAGTGTCAAAAATCCTCTACAATTCAATGTGTGCAGATAATTATCATGATCATTTGGTCTTAACAATGATGAAAAAAATGAACATGATCATTTCACATCTCCTTTATCAGTATTGTCTTCATAACTGCCACCCACCAAAATGGCAGTTACGAAGACAATATTGATAATGGAGATGTCAAAGGTTGGCTCGTTTCTTCTTTATGTACCCCATTAACAATTCTGAAGGCATGATTTTAGTGACTGCGAGGGATACTCCATCACCTCAAAAAAAAGATAGCCAATGCAATGTTTGGTGACCAAATGAAAGGAAATTTTATTTGTATTATACTTTCAGAATAAATCGACTTCATACCTAATTGTGTGGTTGGAGCATTTACTATCCAACATTTCTAAAAAACACAAGAGTAATTGGCATTCTGTGTTGTTAGTCATACTCACAAAAATGATTGGGTATAAAATTTGAATTAATATAATAATTCTATTACATTATAATATAATTATTATCTTACATTATAATATAATTCTTATATTACATTATAATATAATTATTATATTACTTTATAATATCATTATTATATTATAGTGTGGTTGGAGCATTTACTATCCAACATTTATAAATAATTGTACTTAGAGCCCCATTGAAATGCCAATCGAAAGAGTGCAAAATGTGATTTCTATACAGATTTGCAAATAGAATATATGTGATAATAAAGAGTTTTTAGTTGGCATTTTCCCTTTAGATAGATTTATTTTTATATTTTCTCTTCCTCTTTTCTAGAAAAAAATTGAAGTGATTTTTTGTAAGATCCTATGAAAAGCTACCTTCTATAATCATAGAGATTATCTCACAACTCATGTCCCATTCTTGTGAGATTTCCCATGTTAAAGTTGATTTGCATGAGGGTGAAAATATAAAAATAAATAAATTGCTTTAATATGCAATGAAAATGATAGTAAAAAAATAGTAGTAATCAAGGGTGTTTGTTAGATCAATCTTGTTTGAAATAATCTTGGAAGTAATTGATCCTTATGAAAATAAGGAAAGAATATAGTAGTGAGAGTCCTTATATGAAGTGATGGATCACCTTTATCATCATAATTTGCAAAATAAAGTGCCACCAATTCAATTACTTAAAATAGATTTAATAAATATGAAAAGTGATTAACCTTATTTATAGTTGTGACCAATCATGTAAAAGAGATTTGAAATCTAAAATTAACAAAAATGAAAGTACTTAGCTTTGATTTGAGTGGCTAATATTATTTTGATCATAACTATTCAATTATTGTCAGGAATCACAACTTAAATATGCATTGGAAGTAGAGTTTAAAACAATATAAATTGGGTTGCTCTCATTTTTTGGCTAGTTCAAAAATGTGCCTCACAAGATTGACCTTTCTTTGTGAGAACAACTTGAGATGAAAATGATTTGACAAAAAATAAGCGTAGGACTTGTTCAACTTTGCCTTCTTTATATTTAAATCTATCAAGGTGGTTTCTAAAGACATTATCAAGGAGCTTTCCAACTTGATATATGAATGGGTTCTCCTAGGTAAGACTCCTTGGTGGATCAGTTAATAATGAAGAGAAGGATCAAAGATTCACCAACATACAAATGACCTATATGCACATAGAACTCTCTTATCCCTTTAGAGAAATTGAAGTATGTTTTAATGATTTTTTCCTTTTCCTTGCACATGAATTAGTTGCACATTGAATATCTTTAGATACTATGACATAGAAACATATTCTGGTGTAGAAATATGTGTTAATTCAACTTATAAGGCTTAGTAGAAGGGTGTAGGAGATTTGCAATTTAAATTTGAAGATTTAAGTTTTAGGTTCATTCTCATGCACCTTGGGATTGAACTAAGTCAATTATGTTGAATGAGAGGAAATCCCCCAAGTAACCTATATTGATGTAAAGTTTGTCTAAATAATCTCTCCCCATCGATTCAGAACTACAATTAAAACTATTAAATTACCCAAAAAAACAATATAATAAATAAATATATATAAAAGACAAACAAAAATAATAAAATAAATTTCTTTTCACCATAAACCAATCCTCATACAAGAATGTATCTCTTGTCAATATAATATTACATTAAAATATTCCCATAAAATGAACATAAAGCTAATATTGTATGTTATGCTAATTTCACCATAACAGTATGAAACCATTAATTATCATCCCCTTTTAGAGTTGGTTTGGACTCCTTTGTTGTTCTACTTCCAATGGATTCATGGATAAAATCATCGTTACACTTCCATAAATCACTGTTAGTTAAGGAGCAGTGAAGTCGGCTAGGTTTTTGCTTTGAGCAATGCCTCCCTGTTGTACACGATGCAGGGAGAATGAAGTGTAGCATCCATCAAGAAACATATTGACATACTGCAACATTCCCTATGTTTTGGATAACAATGGAGGTGTGTGGAGAAAGATGGAGAAGTGTGGAGAAACATTAGGCTGGGCTGGCATCCCAAATAACTATGGAATTGTTATGTTCTTAACACGTTTTATATGCAATGAAACATACATTGAAATGTGTCTAACAAGTTAAATTAGTGGAAAAGCATTTGAGAAGTTCGTAGACATTCAAATTAATTCATCTACCATTTAGAATCTATAAATTTATAGAAAGAGTAAAACCCAATCCAGAGAGTATCTACAAATTTTTACTGCGAAGAACAGAGGTTAAAACATAGTAGATTAGTTTAGAGAACTTTTTGAACAGAAGAAAATGTCGGTGATTTCAGCTCACTGTTTTGCAAACCACAGAGGTGTAGTGGGAAAGACAACTTTAGCTTATTAGGCGTCTTCTGCTTATGCAGATGCACATCTTGGTCGCAAAGTGCTTGTCATCGACACAACTGATGTAAATATCTTTGAATCATGGCTCTTTTATGTTCTTAGCTAAGTTAGTGACATGTTAATTGGGCAATTGTTGTTGTTGTTGTTGTATATTGAGTTCTTATCATTGTTGTTAATGGTGTTTTGTACAGAGTGGAGATTTGTTTGAGATGTTAATGGGGGGAATCTATGAGAAGAGGGGGTGTGAGATGTTGAGAAGCTTGATACCTATGGCCAATGTTACCCAGATGTTTTTGAGGGCGTTAGTGGCATCTACCTCCACTTCTCTCACAGATGTATTGAAGGCTAAGGAATATGAAGATGGCATTCTTACCAACGTTGTTCAAAAGATGCCTCTTCCTAAAGTATGAAAAAAGTATTTGATTTTGGTTTTTCTATTGATTTACTTTTGTTTACTTAATGTTGAAAGAATTTCTTGTTGTGGGTGCTGCAGGGAGTTGTTAAGAGTAGTCCACTGGAGAAGGCCAAGGTGTTGAAGAGGATTTATTTGGAGGAATTTGTCCATTTAACATACATTTTTTTATGAGTAGGAACAATATGAACCAAACTAATAAAAATGCACTATCGAGACCATCTATTTTACCTATAATCAACTATTCCATGCTATTTTATCGCTCAACTAAGGTTCATAGTTCAAGCATAACAAAATTCAACACAATTGTTTACGATACATGTAATTTTTTGATATGGATTTAGGCATAAATACTTGTACTTAGAGCCTCACGGAAATGCCAATCGAAAGAGCGCATAATATGCTTTCTATACAGATCTGCAAATAGATAGAATTTCAAAATTGGTTGGCCACAAGATAGGATAATAGCCTAGAGTTTTCATCAAGTGCCACTAAATATTCCAAACTAACTCCAAATCTCGTGTTCTCCATTTTCTAAGACAAAAACATAATAAAAATAGGAAATCCAACCGTTCAATTCGTCAACATTTTTTGGAAAAAATGTTTTTAAAAACACCTAAAATTCTAGAAAATGAAAATTCCCCGACTATGACCAACAAAACCAACGAAACAAAACACACCAGCCTTTTTTTATCCAAATATCCCTATAGAATTTTTCAAACGAACTCCAAATGAGCTCAACTCGAACCTTATTCAACCAATTTCAAAACAATAAAATTTTCATGGTTGCAAAAAAACAAGCTTACCTGTGCTTGATGTATCTCTAAAGATGTAGTTGGTTTGAGTATCTGGAGATGGCTTCCTCTTGTTGGAGTTAAAAATTAATTATCCCCTTTGGTAGTCAAAAAAGGCCTTTATAGTTTTTACTGCAAAAGGAAGAAATCAAATTATTGGTTGAAATGGCAATAATTACAAGCATATATATATATACTTGTGTGTATAATTATTTAAGTGGATTGAATTCGAGTTCTCAACAAATATACATGACTTTTCCTACAGAAAGTACTTTCACAGAGTAGGATGTATCAAAATTTTTTAGGTACTTGTGATCTATAGATTCTTTTTTGGCTTTTTCAATCTGATTGGATTTTCCCTCCAAATCTTGGATGTTGTCCAACTTATAAGCACTGTGGATCAATATCAGGACCTACGGGCTTGTACACAATGTGAGGATACCTTATCAACAAATATGTATGTTTGGATTTGTTACATTCATATATTTCGAAATTGTAAAATTCAAATCCACTTCATATTTAATATTTACTTTAAAATTCACCAGTAACAGCTAAATTGAATGTTAACAATTCAAAGTACATCTAAAAATCATAAGACTGATTCCCCATTATCCAACATCAAGCATGGGACTTCTGTTCCCCTTTACAGGTAATCAAACTCATTTTTTCTTTGATGAAATTTGAATCATGAGCTACGTTTCTAATTCTTTAGACAAATGATCTAATCTATAAAATATTTCTATACTACCACCCATGCCAAAACTATGGAATTCAAAATCATGGGGCATATAATATAAATCTACTCCAAACATTAGATATCCAATCCAATTATTATTTTGCTACCGTCCAAATGGTAAAACTCAAAATCATGAAAAGAAATGTAAGATCTACTAACATCACGTATGAATATACTAAAATCGCGTATGAGATCATTTTTATGGTTATCAAAATTGAGTAAGATCACATGGAAAACATAGTCCAACAAATGCCCATTCTTTTTGAAATGAAGACTCTATCAAAATTATCAAGAATAAAGTTGTTTGCAGTCACAATCTGGCGAAGACAAACACAACTCAAAACCAAAGACATTGAATCGGAACCTAACAATTTTTCTAAAAGTTTAAAATCGGGCAGTACTCCTTCTACCATACATGAAATCGAATTCAAAAACCTTATAATTCTTTATCATAATGGAAATGCAAGTATGATTACCAAATTCTAGGATAGCTTTGAAGTCAAGAAATGAACCTCACATAAAAACACTACGAATGAAGCTGAATTGTTCCACAGTCTCCTTTCTTGCTCACTTCTTAAATAGCTAGTCTCTGTTCTTCTTAAAAAAAAAGCTTGTTTAAAATAGTAAACTATCTTTGATTCGCCAACCCCATATATCTTCTAAAACAGGTATATATAATAATGCTGGAGGATTCTGTTATAGATTTGGATTAGAACAAGAAACAAAAAAATAGTTGTCTAACGGTATAGACTAATAGTTATCTATTTGTCTGTTTCAGAAGCTTCTTTTATGCTTAATGCATTACACTCAGCCACGCTGAGTTATGGTTATAAAAAACTTTGATAATTTAGTTTGAATTATCTGATTGTCACTTACTTAATTTAGAATGACTCAACGTTCTGCATTAAGTGTTTTTTTTCTACGTAATGCCTTCCTCATTAATTCTTAACTGCGTTCCCTTTCTACATGCCAAGTCAACGATATCATGGCGCCCTATTTTCAAAAAGATAATAGTTATCTGTTTGCGTGTCTCAAAAGCTACTTTTATGGTTAATTCCTTATAGTCAGGCATGTTGGGTTAAAGATTTTAAAAGCTTTAAAAATTCAGTTTGCATTAGTTGCTCAGATTTGATGCTGGCAGATTCCTACGCCACTTTGTGGCTGTTCTCATTTTAATATTGTTTGCTGGTTTTACTGCCCATAAATAGGCAGTAATTTCCAGAATGCCCTCAACTTGAGCTCTCACCCCCATTTTACACAAAATTTTGATAGATAAAATTAATTCCAAGTAGTCACTTTTTCCCTTCCTTAAGCAACGGTTCCTTCCCAAAACATAGGTAACAAATACTAACCACCCTCTATAATCTGGTGCACACTTTTTAATAAATGATCAAGCTTAAAATAGTATTGATCGCCCTTTAAAAACTGCAAACACGTTCAATTTTAAAGTTGAAAAATAAATAACAATATGACCACTTCCTCGTAGATTTAGAAGCATTAAAAGATAGTTAACAATAAAACTATGGCTTTAAAATTAAACTACCTCAACATTATGGCTTTTATGCCATTTAAAATGCCTTTATTTTAGCTTTTATTCAGGTTTTTGTTGGAAGTTTTTTTATGTAGTTATTATTTTAAAATGGTTTTTTTAGAGAAAAAATAAACGAAGGGTGATGATTTGAAGAATTCTCCTTGATTTAAGGTAGAGTTTTTCTAAACACCAAATGCCATTGTATAATGTCTCTCGACGTAATTAAACTATAATGAAACTATGCAGCAATAATTTCCTTTTTAATTTATTCCACAAGCATATATATAATGAGAATGAAATTATACAGCAATAATTAATGAGTATTAACTATTAAAATGTCAGAAATAAATAATACTCATTTATTAGAATTGTGCAAAAAAGTTCATAGATTGTTGGAATGAACCTTGATTTAGCCTCTTCCATCTATGAGCAATCTAAGAGGAATAAACATACTATGCCGCTCCACACGAGTGCTGGTTTTAATGGACCAATGCTCAACATCCATGCAATACCCAAGCCCTACCAGAATAGTCTTGAGTGTACTTTGTACCCCAGGTTGGAAACATTTTGTGTGCTCCCTTCTCCAATTGCTCACAACCTTTAACCTAGAATCCTATTTCCGCAATGTGCAACAAATTATGTATTTCTCCCTTGTTCCTTCTTTACATAATTTAGTTTTTTCACAGGGTTTTTATACAACGTGAAAGGGTGGTTCCCTGTCCCACCCTTCAAAAAACATTACATTACAATATCCCGTGAAAACTGTATTTACTTTCGAAACTAGTACATTAATTTTCTTCATTACTCTTCAACTGGAAAAAAGTCTCATAACAGGAATTTTGCATCTTGTGATGCATCATATAACCCATTGACAATGAATATAGACATATGACTTGCAGGTGCAAGAAACCTACATAAAGACATTGCCATGGCTAGTTCCAATGATGTCTTTATATGTAAATTCAATTTGTTTGTGTAGTTTATTATTTTGTGTTATCTTTCAAAAATCTTTAAGAACACCCTCCCAAACTTGGTAAGGCTCAAAGTGCAAAAGTGGCTTATCCACCTTTTATTTGTTGGTCTTTTTTAGCCCTTGATTTGAGCATGGGTTTCTCCCTTTGTCCAAACTAATCTAGTCCTCATGTTTGGATATTGATTAGTGCATAAAAGAACACTAACATGTTGCATAGTATTTTATCACTATATTCATTTCTTCATCTTACACCTTTTTTTATAATATTTTAGCAAAAAAATAATCTTAAAAAAACTCCTCCGGAGAGACGAGTTGGAAGACAAGTCTAAATTACTAATCTTTATTTACACTTTATTAGACTTAATTAGCTGAAAAAAAGTTCACTTTTTACTAAAAGTAAAATGCAAAATAGAATAACATGAAACACTTCCAACACATTATTAATGTATATTTATACTTTATTAGACTTAATTAGCTTTAAAAACACTTTTTACTCAAAATAAAATGCAAAATAGAATAACATGAACCACTTCCAACACATTCACGCCAAACCTATGTGGAAGTTCCTATCCAGGCTAGAATCTCAACAAAGCATGATACTTACAATCACTAGAAAAGCTTAATCTCAAAATCGATAATTTATATTATCACAAGGATAATTACAACCATGATGGGCAAACTGGGCATTGTTTAAATATCAGCGAAGCTTGAGGCTGTGATTGTGGTTTTAGCATTGAAATACTAAGTTTTGCTATATTAACATTTCCATAGGGCTTGAAGGTATTTGTAAGAAGTCTTCAAGCAACATAAAAAGAGATTACTCGTAATTGTTTCAAATTTCGGTTAGAAATTTGGTATAATAGAAAAATTGTTGTGACTGAGTTGGGAATTGAATGTGGCGGTAAATGGCAAGGGAAGACACAATCAGAGCTAACTAGTAGCATAATACAAGTCCAACTTTAGTTCTTGGAATACCACCATTTGCAATTGCTAGAACAATAAGCCTCTGGAATTCTTATACACTACAAAGTTAAGACGCTTTGTGACCCACCATGGAAGAACACAGCATCCTATTAAGCCAGCAGACATTTATTAAACAACAGTTAGTTAGCTCAATACAAGTCCAACTTAAGTTCTTGGAATACCACCATTTGCAATTGCTAGAACAATAAGCCTCTGGAATTCTTATACACTACAAAGTTAAGACGCTTTGTGACCCACCATGGAAGAACACAGAATCCTATTAAGCCAGCAGACATTTATTAAACAACAGTTTCTTTTAAACTTCCTCTGGAAAACTTCTTGTGGCTTTGTTAATATTAATAACCTTTTAATCATTGTTTTAAGCTGGGAGTAGAAGCATCAATATATATCCAACCAATGACATTCATTTAACTTATCCAGTAATTTGAGAACATCTTTTAAGCTTTGTGATGTCAATTTAAGATTTAACTAGCAGTGAGGGCAATTAAGCCAATACTCCTTTTGTTCTTCAGTCATACATTATCAATTACTGGTTAAGCCTTATAGATCAACACCTTTCCATAATGCAGGTAGTTGTAGTAATGGTCAAACCATATGTCATTTTCTAATAAATACATGTTAAATACTTCTAATAGATAAAGATCATCATTTATGACCTCTTCTATTTGTGGGCAAGCTTGTGAAATGCAAAAATTAAGTTTTCATGTTCACCAAGACAGTAAATTCTAAAACTCGCTCAAAACGGATCAGCTGAAGACGCTTGATAAATCAGTAGCCAGAGAAACGTAACCAGCAAGGTTTTTCCAATTATGTTTTTTTTATGCCTTTTGTTTCCATTTCAGAAATCATAATCTTACCCTTGGAAAACCTTTATCATCATATTGTTCATAGTGACAGCGCAAATACTGAGCAATTATTGCCATAGTAATTACCAATTTGCCAATTTGCACAGAGCACATCTTCTGAAATCAAATTATCTGATAAAGAATGTCACTATTTCTGACTAATTGAATCATACTTTCCTGAACCAGCAAGAAAAGTTACCAAACTTGCTCCACAACTGGTAAAACAGGTTTATTGACAATGCATGAATTCTGTTCAAGAATCAAAACAAGTACGATACATAGATATGGCACATTTGACTCATGTGCTGTTGTATTGGTCTCTAATTGAATATGTTCATGGTAAATGCATCCGTATCACACATATCCAGAGCATTGAAACAGATGCAAGGAAAGCGATAGTTGCCAATTAGAAAAAACCAATTGTACAGGAACTCAGAAGTTGTAAGTTTTTTCAAATTTGAAAACTTGACATGCATATTAAGAAGTGGTGCTTTCCAGTTGTAAGCAAACAACAAATGTTTTCTGCATCAGTATACAAATGTCTTTGCTGTATTTTCCACTTATCATTTGACAATAAAATGTCAGTCCTTGAATGCAGCATGTAATTTCCTGCATTAGATGCTCAATACTGGATTTCAATCTAGTCTCCAGTCCATATGCAGATAAAGCCAATGTTCAAGAGAATCTGTGAACTTGCTCAACTTGATTGAGTCGGTTTGGAATGCTATATATTTCCTAAACTGGCATGTTCAAAACACTTGAGCATTTGGGCTTTACAATGTAGGGTAGAAAACTAATGCAAACAAGAGTTTAGAGAAGCCATTTATGGAATCCTTCAATGACAACAAAAATGCATTTAGCTTACAAAAATATAAACTCCATGCATCCAGCCAATTATGTTGCATCAGATACCTCACAAGACAATTTAAGATTTTATTTGGGTCATCCAATTAACAACTATCCTACATAAACAAAAACAGGAGGCTTCATACTAACTACTAAATAGTATAAATCAGGAACAGGAAGAGTATTTATATATATAAATTAATCCCATCATGTGGGAAAAAATTGCAGCTTATTAATGACAAAGAAATTCACACCTGTCAAATTTCTATTTGTCACAGCCCTCAAGCACCCAACAGTATGAATCTTCTATTGTCATGGAAGGGCAAGGCCTTTGTTCATTACATGTTTTATATTACAAAAGTCTTTAATCTTTCTACTTCAAGTATGGACAAAATGGTAACCATACATAGGATTCTAATGCACCAAGAAACTTAATATCAAAACTGTAAAATATATATTGAGACAGATTGGTAAAAATTTAAAGGACGACATCAAGTTGATGTTTTGAATCAAAAAATGAATTCAGTATTGATGGATCTGTGGATTAGAGTTCTCCAAGTATCCTTTACAGTACCCTGTTCAGGTTCAAACTTGGGCAGTGGAACCTGACGTGCAGCTATACGTGAGCAGAATCCAAGTTCCAGAATCTGGCAAGCTTAGAAATGGCTCCATGATACCAATTCCACCAGTTTTGTATTCAAGAGAATTAACACTTCTCTGACCTTCAAATTGGAGTATAGATACTCCTGTGGTAGAATAAACATAGGCATCCACCTGTTTCTTAAATCTACTCCACTCTCCTTCAAGCTGGTTATACAAGTGTAAGATCTATTGTTGCATGTCTGCAATTATCTTATACTGCAAAATGCTTTCATGGATTTTAGAAATTTATCTACATCCAACCAATAGACCTGCATTTTCCATTTCCAACCTTCCTTTTCTTTTAAATATCCTCTTTAAACATAAACTCAGTCTCGGCATGGATACTCCTGATATAGAGGGATCCATCGAAACAAACAATGTGTAGAAATGTGTATCTTGAACAAGAACTGGTTGAGTTATTTTACTCTAAATCATTAATCAAAATATCAGATTCTTCCCTGGATGCAAGATTTTTTACACGCACAGCACCACGTTTCCATTCAGCATCACCAACAAGAAACATTCTCTTTGCATTAACTCTCTCTGCATGCTTGAAAGCCCTATATCATAAATCAAATAAGCATAGGATGGTTTATCAGAAAGTGAAAACATAAAAGTTATTTGATATTTCTATCATGATCAATACTGCAATAGTTATTAAATAATGTAGACCATAAATCTATAAAATTTTGAAATGGAGTTTGGGTGAGAACCATGTAAACAACAATCTCGTCCCATATTCTAAAGGGGAGATGGGGAATATACAACACAGGTGCTCTTGCAAGGTATCAAAAATAAATCAGGTGGCCAAAGTTCTCTGATATGTCATTATGATATATCTAGTAAACACGGCAAGACTGCATCAATGAGCAGAAAATAGCAGGAAATCAGTCATTCCTATAAGCTCAGTTTTGAAATCTCCAATCTTACATGTCACGTTTGGCATGAATAGCTCTATCATGCCAGATAAGCCTAGAAGGTTAGGCACGTCTATAAGCTCCGGATGGCTCTGTTAAAGATACATGTTTTCCAGACATAATTAATAATTCTCTAATTGGAGAGAAATAATAGCTTTCTAGATCCATAAAAAATTACAAATCTTACATCAATATATTTTCTTTGATGGCCACTGTAGTGACAAAAGAAGTATACCAAATTTCTATGCATGCAGCATATTATAAGGATTCTAATCCAAAGAATGGAGCATAAAGTCATGGCACTGTATACGATTCTGATCCGAACACACTTTAGTACCCAGAACATCAGCATGCAAGTTACAAAGAATTTTAACAACTCTAGATGCACAATGATACTGTGACGCAAATCACTCGCAGAACATTTTTTAAATTTGATTAGAGTGAATAGAAAATGCTCAAATCAATAAATTAATAAAAAAAAATTATTGAGATTAATAACTATAAAGTATAAAGACAGCATAATCAATACCAAGAGCTATATCACTGGTACCCCTGGTAGCCTGCATCTTCCACACCAGGCAAACATTTCCAGAAGGAAAAACAGGTGGAGAAACAAGAGACCTGCCTGGGAAAATTTATCCTGGAAATTTCCTCCTAAGAAAATGCTTGGAAAGCAGAATTGAGATTCTGCATTTCCATCCCTGAAAAGACAATACCAGATGATGGACCAATTTTCAAGCTAAAACACAGTAGTAAGAGAAAATTAACATAACGCAGAGAGAATGACTGAAAATGGAACATAAAATCAATACCAGATATAAATCTGTTTCACATACAAAGTTACCTTTCAGAATGGACGTCTGCAAGATCTGTTTATTTAGTTTTGAAAACAAGAACATCTAATGAGACATTGCTGGTATTTTAGATATTTTGTAACTTTTCTTATATGAGGCAATAGCATCTGTAAATTCACCAGCAAACATTTTCAAGAAAAACACAGGTGGAGAAACTAGAGAACTGTCTTGGGAACTGTTGTGACCTTTTCACACATCGCCCCATCGCTGATGGGGACCCCCAGTTGCCTGCTAGTTTTTAGGGTTTTGTCTCCTTGCAACGGTTACGAGAGATCACTTTGCTTAGAGTTTCCAGTCGGTTTGCCGAGAGTTATCCAAGCCAAGTCAGGAATTCATGTTTGAATCAGTGCGTAGACGTCATGGGAGCGCTCAGAAGGCCCAAGAGACGAAGATCGACTGTGAATTCGGTCAATTCTGAGACTTCCTATTTTTTAGGAAAGGTTGCTTTTTCGATTTT
>VDFB02115132.1:0-45582 GCA_007258455.2 Sequoia sempervirens
TCTGTGGATGATTATGTTGAGAAGGTGTTGTAGAGATTTCATATGGAAAATGCAAAAGCTATCAGCACACCTTTTCCCAGTCATGTTAAATTGACTAAGGATATGTGTCCAAAGACACAAGAGGAGGAAGGAAAAATTTCCAAGGTCCCATATGCTTCAGTTGTAGGTTGTTTAATGTATGCCATGGTATGCACAAGACTAGAAATTGCACATGCTGTAGTAGTTGTTAGTAGGTATATGAGTCATCCAGGTGTTGAGCATTGGAATGCAGTAAAATGGATTCTCAGGTATTTGAGAGGTACATCAAATAAATGTTTATGTTTTGCGGGCTCTAATACTGATTTAAAAGGATATGTTGACTTAGATTGAAAAGGTTGGGAAAATGGTGAGTTGGATCTCCAGGTTGCAAAAGGTGGTTGCTTTATCCACCGTGGAGGCAGAGTATGTAGTTGCAATAGAGGAAAACAAGGAGATGATATGGCTATAATCTTTCATGGAAGAATTGGGAAAATGACAAGCTAATAGTTATTCATTTACGAACAACCAGAGTGCCATGTACAACTTGCAAAGAATTTTGCCTTGTATTCAAAGACCAAACACATACAGTTGAGGTATCACTTCATTTGGTTGGTGTTGGATGATGGACAATTAAGGATGGAAAGGATACATAGAGATGATAATCCAATGAATATGTTTACGATGGAAGTTCCAAGGGAGAAGCTGAGCTCCTCTTCAACTTTGGTTGGTCATCAAGACTGAAAATAATAAAATCATAATAGTAGGGTCAAGGGTGTTTTTTTCTAGTGGGAGCTACAGGGTCAGCGGTATTATGACCAGTCTCCAAGTGGGAGATGATATGGGGTGGAGTCTGACCAGTCTCCAAGTGGGAGATTGTTGGTATATGGAGCCTAATCAGACTTAGAGGTTAAATTTTCCCCACTTTCATTGGCGCGGTTTCCTCCCAAATTATTTAACGGGGGTTTGGGGGTAGTGCCCCCAAGACAGGGTCAAGGGGTAGCGCCCCTTGTGGGGTCTAGGGGTAGCACCCCTAGTGCGCTCCCTGTTGCGATACAGGGTAGGGTTGAGGGGCAGCGCCCCCAAAACCTATCATGATTTTTTATTATTTTATAAAGGCATTAGGTGTTATTTTTCTATTGGCCGACATAAAGAAAACCTTATTTTGTAACTGACATAAGTCTTGATAAAAGGCTAAGGGTTAGGGTTTCCGTTGATATTGTATTGAGTTGCAAGGATTGCTGGTTGTAATCGGTTTGATTTAGTAGATAATAATATTGGACTCTCTGTTAGTGGATGTAGCCTGAGTTTGGGTGAACCACATTAAATATTGTCTCTCACTGTTATTAATTTTGGGTTTTTGTGTTTAATCTTTATTTGCATTTAATTGATATTTTCTGCATATAATTCCTAACAACATTTAGGATCCAACTTACTTTAGTTCAGGTTCATTTCCCATTCAATCCCCATGAAAGGTTGTTATAGATTTAATTTTCACCCACTTTTCAAGAGAAATAATAGAACCATGCTTAGATGGTAAAGGTAGTGATCAATGAGTAGAGTGAGATAGTTATTATTTACTTCGAGAGTTGATACTATAGCACTAGTTTATTGAGACCGTTATTATGTTACACCTTATGTTATTGAGAACTTCTATCCCTCCCACCTTACCACTCTCTATCTCCCCCTTCCCTCTCTCTCTCTCTCTCTCTCCCTAGAGTATGTTTCTTTTTGTCCTTCATCATAGTGTAAGTATTCTCTTTATACAAATGTATGAATTTATTGATTTGAATATTCTAAAGATACTTATATTTAGTCTTGTATATATTTCTAACAATACTTCTCCTTTGTACTAGTTCTTTATCAATACCATCACTATTTAACAAAACTCTTTTCATGATCAATGACTCACCTCTCTCTAATTTATTTATTGGGATTTGTATTTTCTTGAATCTTCATAAGCATTTTCTCTATCTCTCTCCTTCCCTCTTTCTCTCCCTCCCTCCATCCCTCCCACCCCACATCTCCCTCACTCTACCTACCCCTCTCTCTCTACCTCTCCTTCCCTCCTCTCTCTCTCTCACACACACACACACCACCTCTCTCTAACTCTCCCACCCTACATATATATCTCTCTACCTACCTCTCTATATTATGTTCACCTTACTTCTCTTTAATTTTATTACCTCTTCTATATTATTTTATACATCCAACCAATCCACACATTCCTCATCATCTCAAGAATTTATTCTATCCTTTTAGCAATATTAACTACATGTTGGACTCTTCTCACTCTTCATGGAGGCATCTTATCTGTATATTACAATGCAAAATACCTAGAGTTCAATGACCTGTTTATAAATTCCCTTGTAAAAATTACCTCAAATTTGATGGTATATTTAAAGTATTCCTTTTCAAACTATCGTAGGTTCAACAATATATTTATAAGCATAATTCTCTTAACACCTACCTAATTAAAAATACTAGGAGATATAACTTAAAATATAATTACAATGGATGTACTTTGGTATTTAAAACCAATATTTCGATACCATGTGATAAAATTGTGACTAGATGATCTAGTTAAGGATTATCCAACCATACAACCAAATACAGAAATGCTCATAGTAGAATTCGATGACATAATAAATTAACGAAAATGTGAACTATTAATTAATATAATTGAATTTACTATCTTTTCTCAAGGGCTTACAACATGAGACCTCAACCTTCAATGAATCACATACAAAACCACTATATAGAATATAATATTTTGAGTTGATATGTGATATAATACTCTTCATAATATGCTACTAAACTTCACTAATATTAACAAAAAAATATCTTTTGGAGCTATTAAAAAATCACCTTTGAGTCATGACCAATGATATTTATATAGAGAGTGCAAGAAATTATTTTGAATTATAACGTAATGTGCAACAAGAATTTGTATGTAGAAAATGAAATGGAAATATTCTTAATATGAAACCATCAATTCAAGAAATTTAACATTGTTAAAGATAGAAAAAATACATAAAGACACCAAGATATTACATCAACTATTGGATCAACTATCATAACAACCAACGGCTAGATTTGAGGAATTAAATTGCATTAATGTAGAGTCAAACTATGATGATCTATATGAATGCTAATGCTTTTGATATGATACTAGTGAATGCAAGGATGTTATCAACAACAAGCTAACATACAAACTTTCTTTCCCCTACCTACCATATTTACTAGACAATTACATCGTAGGGAGAGGATCATTACACCAAATAGATGTTTCATTACTATGAGATATGGTTAGTTTTGGTATTAGTTAATAAAAAAACAATCATTTGTGATTTGGGACACCAAGCCACTCTCACACATAATATTGCACAACAATCCTATTGTCTCTCAAAATCACATGCCCTCTCCTCTAGCACCATTACTCAAAGTGATATAAAGGTAGTAATATATATCAAATAGATTTACTCACACATCAACAAGGATAGGAATAAATTTTTCCATTGAATAGGATTAGGGTGAATCTATTTCTTATTTAGACTCTAAAGAACTTATGAGGGTGATCCTTGAGACCTTAATACATGAAAAAAATAGAATACTAATTTCAGTACTATACCTTAATGGTAATCAAGAATAGTAATAATTTCTAAAGAGGGTGTATGAGGCTAGATATTGAAATCATTCGTTCCCTCTTAATTAGAATTTACTAATTTTGTGTCACTCTCTATATTTATATTATATTAGAATGTAAGAATTTATTTAACTTATTGGTACATACACTTTATGCTCTAAAAAATTTCATGTGCCTTGTCAAGTTTTTGTTCATGAGCATCTAACTCCATTATGGATGGCCATGCATGGTAGGATGTGTCAATAAATGTCTTAGATGGGAACCCAAGACATGTTTAGAAAGAACTATGCAATGTAGAACTATGAATTTATGCAATCAAAGAAAGTGAGATGATTGTTTATAAGTGGAGTTAAACAAATGGAGTCAAAGATTATTGAACTTAAGAATTCTAGCAAGGTCTAGCGAGGTAGCATGGGAGGGATAAAGGGAGAGGAAATGAGAGAGCCATGGAGAGGTAGGTAGAGAGAGGTAAAGTTGAAGGAATAGAGGGAGAGGTAGGTAGAGAGAGTGAGAGGAGATATGGAAAGTAGAGAGGGAAGGGGAGAGAGAAGTAGAAAAGGGGGGGGGAAGTTGGGAAGGAGGGAGATGTAGGTAGAATGTGATATAGATATAGGGTAGAACCACTATAGAATAGTCTCAAGATACTTCCTCTAGTTTAACCATATAACTTATTATTATCCATATTTCTATGTATTTATATACCAAGGATGTATCTTATAACTCCTAGATATTTCATCTCAAACCTATAATCCAACTAAACCTTGAGTTCTCCAATCAACACTTCATTAGTCCTAATGATTAACATATCATCAACATGTAAAAATATGGTTAACTCAATTGAATTCCTTGGAAAGCCCAATTATAATGCATATGGATCAAATTTTTGATGCAACATACATGGAAAGCACTTTATTCCATATAAAGACCCTTTTATTTTTCAAACCCTATATTTTATACCCTTTATCTAAAATTTTTGTTGTAAAAACCCTCTACACATAACAACCTAATTGGTTAGTCATCCCTCAGGTCAATTGGTTAGTCTTCTACTAGCAATGGTATGGACATGGAATTCACTCCACCAAATCCATAAATTAAGGGTAAAGGCTTCTATTTGTAGACTCTTCTTGTGAGGAATGATGTAATTCAAAGATCAAGAGATCACAATATATGAGAGATATCAAGAAAGAGGAAATAACCATGTTTCAAGAGGAGGTTTATTGGAAAGAGTGGCTAATGATATGGATTGGACAAAGAAAGGGGAGATCTTGCTGTAAAAATATAATTTTTACTCTAAGTAATAGTTGTGGTAAATTATGAAAGTGTATTTCATTACATTCATACTCAAAATAAGAAAAGGTTTTCATTACAATAATTACATGTTGGAAAACACTAGGTGTTATGAAACTTGCAACCCACATAGTGTTGTATTGATAAAATTAGATTTGCATACTTCTTGGAGCATTAAAATTTGTAATAATTCACCTTATTTTAACAATATATAATTCAACCCTATATTCCCCCTATAAAAAATCTACCCCTTATTGACCTAAATCCTCACCATTTTTTTGTTCCAATTAGATGAATAAAGTTAATGCATGATATAATTACAGGTTGGAAAACATGGTGGGTTTGAGTAGATGGTTTATGAAACTTGAAACCAACACATTATCTATCTCATTCACTTTGGTCTACATCTTTTCAAGTTTTTTTAGAGAAGATTCCTTTTTTATTTCATATATTCTAGTACCTACACAAAATAATTGCATGTTGGAAAAAACAATGTTGGTTTTCATTATTTCATTTTACAACATTCAAAGTTAAACAATGGAGAGTATGGGAGAGTTACATTTTAGGGATATATAAAACTATCAAAATTGATACCACATACATGATGACTACTTTAATCCATACAATGACCCTTATAGTTTAAAATCCAAATATTCTATACCCCTTATCTAAAATTATGTACCCTTTTAAGCCATCTCCTATTTATAAAACTAATTTTCTTGCATGACACATAATTTGAGTCAAGGATTTTGTATGTCCCCTTAATCCATCCTATTTGGACCCCTTAATTCATTGTATTAGCTACCCTAAATTCATCCTCATGAAAAATATATGCACAAAATAATAGCACTTGGAAAACAAAATGGGTTGTGAACTATTTCACTATACTTGTTCAAAGCTCAAGGGTGGAGAGTTTGGCGAGGATTTGTAGGTGAAGGAAACATAAAACTAACAAAATTGATGTGAGGGGTGACTAACCAATTGGGATGTTGGGTGTAGAGGATTTTACAATAGTATGTGGGTTGAAAGGTTCATAACACCTAGTGTTTTCCAACTTGTAATTATTGTAATTATTGTAATTGTATTTAGAAGTTGATCATCAAAACATTTTTTCTCATCCCCATTTCTCTTACCTATTAACACCCCCTACTATTCCTTATCATGATCTTCTAAATTATTTTCATATATTTTACTTGAAGCTTTAGATCAGCTTCTCCCTCATCAATGCTTAGGATAACAACATCCCTTTCTTGGATAGAGTTTTCAATGCCTTGAATACACTAGGTGTTATGAAACCTCCAACCCACATACTATTGTTAAAATCTCTACATGCAACAACCCAGTTGGTTAGTCACCCCTCAAGTTAATATGATTATTTTTATGAATCTCTCACCTAAAACTCCCCCCCAAACTCTCCAACCTTGAACTTAGAACAAGCACAATCATATCACTCACAACCCACAGTGTTTTCCAACCTGCGATTAATTTGGGCATTAATTTTTTGATAATATGATGAAATCGAGATGCAATTTTTACTCTAACTAACAATTGTGCTAAATTTTGAAGGTGTCTTTCATTACATCATAATAGAGGGAGGGAGAAAGGGAGGGAGAGAGGGAGGAAGAGAGAGGGGGAAGTACAAAGATAGGAAGTGGTAAGGTGGGAGGGATAGAGGGAGGGAGAGAAAGAGGGAAGAAGGAAGATAGGGAGTGGTAGAGTCAAAGATTATTGAACTTAAGAATTACATGGAACAAATACAAATGGAATATATGATAAGGAAAAGTAAAAATCAAACCTTATCTAAAAAGGTAGACAAGTCTTGTAAAGAACATATAATGACATGTATGCCTATATAATTTTTTATCTACAATCCTAAACTTTTATGACTTTCTTGTATATATGTTATACTTTTATGGACATATAATGATGTATGCCTATATGGATTTTAGTTAATAAATTTTCTTACCAATGTTGTCCATATTTTCATTACAAATGATTAATTGAATAAATTGAATAATGAACTGATGAAACTATAAATGATTAATGTTATCCATATTTACACTATAATTGATTAATTAAACAAGTGAAGAAGGATCTTTTTTACCATGTAATTGATGAAATCATTGTAATTAATCAGTCATAATTTTCCTCAAATGTGTTTATAAGGCATGTGTATGAGAGTTTGAAATATTCAAATGCCTTATAGAAGCTATGATTTATTAAAGAAGAAAGTGATAGAGAAACTAGAGTTTTTCAAATAGTGATGGTATTGATAAAGAACTAGTACAAAGGATAAGTCTCTTTAGAAATATATAAAAGACCTAATTGATATAGGTGCCATCACTATCTCCTAATAATGTACCCCTTCCTTGTTTATATGATGATGACATTAATTTGGTAGATGAACCCAAAAAGTTTGTGGCACATCTTTTGTCAATAATACAAATGCTATTTCCTACCTATTACATAGACTTTGTGTTAGTATAAACATCTTATTAATACATGATTTATAACCATCTAGGTATGTTAAATTGACTGTATATTTGTATATTTTGAGGATGCTGCATAAAATTAAGAATTACTGCTATCTTGTGAATCAAACATTTTAGAAATTCAATTTCTTCTTTGTAATACTTTGGATACTAGTGCATGACATTGAGACTATCTCTCTTTTTTCCACCCATGGTTTCATGTTTCTTTGGATGCTGATATAGGAAAACAAGATTACCTACACTATAACATTCTATGCTCTAAGTCATTTTGAACTAGAGGGAGGGGTAGGTGGGGAGAGGTTGTGTGTGTGAGGGAGAGAGAGAGGGGAAAGGAGAGAGATATGGAGTGGCAAGGTGGGAGGGGTAGAGGTACATATAGAGAGACTGTGGGAGAAGTATGCATAGAGTGAGAAAGAGGGAAGAAGGGAGGGAGGGATTGATACAACAATGATGATGGATTAATACAAAGAGAGACATAAATATGGTGTTGAAAGACCTTATAATGAAGAAATTGAAGAAAGAGGAAGTAGCAGTTCATAATGAAATAAAAGAATAGATGAATATTAGATAGATGGAAGATGGTACGGTAGATGTAGTGAAACATGCTTCATATGATCTTATTTTAGGTGTGGAATAGAAGGACATAGAGCATTTGAATGTTTCCAAATAAAATGGAGTATTTGTAGAAGACATGAAGGTTGCACAAGAGTTACAATGCTTATGAAGAGTCAAGCAGATGACAAATCCCAATAAATAAATTAGAGAGAGGTGAGTCATTGATCACGAAAAGAGTTTTGTTAAAGAGTAATGGTATCAATAAAGAACTAGTGCAAAGGAGAAGTATCTTTAGAAATACATACAAGACTAAATATAAGTATCTTTATAATATCCAAATCAATATAAAAACTATGAATTGTAGAAATAACATAAGGCACTAGTAAGTGAGCAATGTTTGTTAAAATTTAAGATATATACATATCATGAGGAAGTATTGCATCATGTTCAAGGATATATGCCATTTAGTTTTGGGAATCTTGGTCATGGTAGTATGAGAATAAATTTATACATTTGCATAAATAGAATATTTACACTATGATGAAGGACAAAAAGAAACATACTCTAGGGATGGATGGTTTGATGATCCAAGAGAGAGAGAGGGGGAAGGAGGGAGATAGGAAGTGGTTGGGTGGGAGGGACAAAAGGAGGGAAAGAAAGAGGGAAGGAGAGATATAGGGATGAGTATAGAGAGTGGTAGGGTGGGAGGGATAGAGGGAAGGATGGAGATAGGGAGTGGTAGGGTGGGATGGATAGAGAGAAGGATGGAGATAGGGAGTGGTAGGGTGGGAGGGATAGGTATAGCTAGAGAGTTAGGGAGGGAGGGAAGGAGGGGTAGGTGGAGAGAGGTTGTGTGTGAGAGAGAGGGAGAGAGAGGGGGAAGGAGGGAGATAGGAAGTGGTAGTGTGCGAGGGGTAGATGGACAGAGAGAAAGAGGGAAGGAGGGAGATATGAAGTGGTAGGGTGGGAGGGATAGAAGGACTAAAAATGGACTTAGTAGGAGGGGGATATGTGATGGTGAATTATGGGAAATAGGCACCCAAAATGGATTTATAGAATGGCATCTGATGTACCATGGCATTTGATGTGACACACATATAATAATGCACCATATTACCTATCATCCATCACCATATCACCTATCCTTCCAAATTTAATGGCCATGGAGCATTATACCTTATTATCATCACATTTAGGAGAGATAGGTATAGATAGATTTAGGGAGAGAGGGAGGGATAGGTGGAGAGAGGTTGTGTGTGTATGTGAGGGAGAGAGGGAGGGAGGGAAGGAGGGAAGGAGGGAGATAGGTAGTGGTAGGGTGGGAGGGATAGAAGGACCCAAAATGGACTTACCACCCTACCAATCCCTATCTCCCTCCCTGCCTCTATACCTCCCACCCTACCACTCTCTATACCTCTCTCTATCTCCATCCTTCCCTCTAGCCTTTGGTGGATGCAATCCTCCTCTCAAAATATATAGAAATCACTTTGGTCTACTTTTTTTCATGTGTTTTTAATGCAGATTCCTTTTTCATTTCATCCAATCCACCATCACATCACTCCCTCCTACTAAGTCCATTTTCGGTCCTTCTATCCCTCCCATCCTACCAATTTCTATCTCCCTCCTTCCCTCTTTCTCTCCATCCCTCTATCCCACTTACTATCCCCTGTCAGTTATTTCCTTATGATTAGAGAATGTAGATGTTTTTTTTTAACAAGTTCGTTACAAGACTTGCCTTCCTTTTTAGATAAGAATTTCATGTCTCCACCCAACTTATTCTCTTTTTCTGCACTTAGATCTAATTTTTCCTTTTCCTTATCATCTATTTCCAATTGTATTTGTTCCATGGAATTCTTAAGTTCAAAAATATTTGAGTTCATTTGTTCATTTCTCCTTATAGCATCATCTCTCACTTTCTTTTCTTGCACAAATTCATACATAATACAAAAATCTTGATTTAATCAACTTTTGCATTGTCATTTTCCCATTGCACATACTACATTATTTGATTGGAACAAAAAAATGCTCACATTATTTTAAGTGTTGGAAAACACATTGTCCCCTATCAATTATTTCCTTATGAAAAATGATCACATTATAGTAGTGTTGGTAAACACACTGTCACTTGTCAGATATTTCCTTATAAGTTTTTTTTGATTCGTACACATCAACACTATAATGAAGTCCACCTTAAAATTTTAGAACAACTATTTGGTATAGTAAAAATTGCATTTCACTTTCTTCATTTGATTGGAACAAAAAAAATGCTCACATTATTTTCAGTGTTGGAAAACACACTGTCCCTTGTCAATTATTTCCTTATGAAAAATGCTCACATTATTTCCAGTGATGGAAAACACACCGTCCCTTGTCAGTTATTTCCTTATGAAAAATGCTCACATTATTGCAGTGTTGGAAAACACGCTGTCCCTTGTTAGATATTTCCTTATGAAAAGTTTTTGATTCGTACACACCAACAATGTAATGAAGTCCACCTTTAAATTTTAGAACTATTTGGTATAATAAAAATGGCATTTCACTTTCTTCATTTGATTGGAACAAAAAAAATGCTCACATTATTTGCAGTGTTGGAAAACACACTATACCTTGTCAATTATTTCCTTATGAAAATGCTCACATTATTTCTAGTGTTGGAAAACACATTGTCCCCTATAAATTATTTCTTTATGAAAAATGCTCACATTATTGCAGTGTTGGAAAACACGATGTCCCTTGTCAAATATTTCCTTATGAAAAGTTTTTGATTCGTACACACCAACAATGTAATGAAGTCCAACTTAAAATTTTAGAACAACTATTTGGTACAATAAAAATGGCATTTCACTTTCTTCATTTTATTGGAACAAAAAAATGCTCACATTATTTGCAGTGCTAGAAAACACACTGTTCCTTGTCAATTATTTCCTTATGAAAAATGCTCACATTATTTCTAGTGTTGGAAAACACACTGTCCCCTATCAATTATTTTCTTATAAAAAATGCTCACATTATTGCAGTATTGGAAAATACTCTGTCCCTTGTCAGATATTTCCTTATGATTTTTTTTGGATTCATTCACACCAACAATGTAATGAAGTCCACCTTAAAATTTTAGAACTATTTGGTATAGTAAAAAATGGTATTTCACTTTCTTCATTTGATTGGAATAAAAAATTGCTCACATTATTTGCACTGTTGGAAAACACACTGTCCCTTGTCAATTAGTTCCTTATGAAAATGCTCACATTATTTCGAGTGTTGGAAAACACACTGTTCCCTGTCAATTATTTCCTTATGAAAAATGCTCACATTATTACAGTGTTGGAAAACACACCGTCCCTTGTTAGATATTTCATTATGAAATGTATTTGGTTTGTACACACCAACAATGTAATGAAGTCCAACTTAAAATTTTAGAACTATTTTGTACAGTAAAAATGACATTTCACTTTCTTCATTTGATTGGAACCAAAAAATGCTCACATTATTTGCAGTGTTGGAAAACACACTATCCCTTGTCAGTTATTTCCTTATGAAAAGTTATTTATTTTTCAAACATATGACAAAATTTAAACACAATGTTTACTCTAAGACTTGTTATAAATTTTCAAGGTGCATGTGCAATATGTGCAATGGGAAAATGGCAATGTAGAAGTGGATAAATTCAAGAGGTTTTGTGTTGCATATGAATTTGTGCAAGTAGAGAATGTAAGATATGATGCTATATGTGGAGTTGAACAAATGAACTCAAAGATTCTTGAACTTAAGAATTCCATGGAACAATTACAATTGGAATAGATGACAAGGAAAAGAAAAAATTAGATCTAAGTGCAAAAAAAGAGAATCAGTTGGGTGGAGACATGAAAGTCTTATCTAAAAAGGTAGACAAGTCTTGTAAAGAACATGTTAAAAGAAACATCTACATTCTCTAATTGTAAAGAAACTCTCAAAGTTGGGAAAAAAGTGGCTATAAAGCTACATAAAAGTATTCAAGACATTGAAAAATATATCCAAGAAAGGGATGTTTCTATCCTAAGGGTTGATGAGGGAGCAATAGATCTAAAGATTCAAGTAAAAGATACAAAAAAAAAGTTAGAAGATCATGACAATGAATAGTAGGGGGTGTTAACAGGTAAGAGCAATGGAGATGAGGAAAAATTTGTGTTGTATCTTTTCCTCACTCTCTCTACCTACCTCTCTCTCTATTCCTTCAACCTTACCTCTCTCTACCCACCTCTCCTTGTCTCCCTTATTTCCTTTCTCTCCCTTTATCCCTCCCATGCTACCTCGCTATACCTCTTCCTCCCCCCATTCCTCTATAATTATCTCTTTCACTCATCTCTCATCATCCCTCCTAACCTTCCTCTCCCTCCCTTTGTCCATCTTTCCCCCCTTTGTCTCTTTCCACCTACCTCTCCCTTTATCACTCACTCCTTCCTTCCCTCTCTCTCCCTCCCTCCCACCCCACATGTCCCTCACTCTACCTACCCCTCTCTCTCTCACACACACACCACCTCTCTCTACCTTTCCCCTACCTAGATCCCTCTCTCCATCTACCTCTCTCTAGCTCTCTCTAACTACCTCTCCCTATCTCCCTCCTTCCCTCTCTCTCCCTCCTTCCCACACAACCTCTCTCCATCCCTCCCTAATTCCCTCTCTCACTCTCCCTATACCTAGATATCCCACCTTACTTCTCCATCTCTCTACCTCTCTCTACCTACCTCAAGTCCCCCCTCTCTCTACCTCACACACACAACCTCTCTCGAACTACCCCTCCCATTATCCCACCCTTCCTCCCTCCTTCCCTCTCTCTCACTCTCTCTATACATATCTCTCCCACCCTCTCTCTATATGTACCTCTATCCCTCTCACCTTACCACTCCCTATCTCCCTCATTTCTCCTCTCTCTCTATCACACACACAACCTCTCACCTCTCTCTCTAAATGAAAATTTCACCTTATTTGAGTATTTTTTCAACCTACTATACCGAGGCACATCCACCTTATCTCTAGACACCATCATACAAGTAAAAATTTCATTTTATTTCATTTATCAACATCATCATCACATTTAGGAGAGATAGGTATAGAGAGAGTTAGGGAGGGAGGGAAGGCTAGGTGGAGAGAGGTTGTGTATGTGATATAATACTCTTCACAATGTGCTACTAAACTTCATTGATATTAACAAAAAAATATCTTTTGGAGCTGTTAAAAAATCACCTTTGAGTCATGATGAATGATATTTATATAGAGAGTGCAAGAAATTATTTTGAATTATAACGTAATGTGCAACAATACATGACAAAAAATAGAATAATAATTTCAATAGGTAATACCTTCATGGTAATCAAGAACAATGATAATTTCTAAAGAGGGTGTATGAGGCTAGATATTGAAATCATTTGTTCCCTCTTAATTAGAATGTAAGAATTTTGTGTCACTCTCTATATTTATATTATTAGAATGTAAGAATTTATTGAACTTATTGGTACATACACTTTATGCTCTAAATTTTTTTATGTTCCTTGTCAATTTTTTGTTCATGAGTGTCTAACTCCATTGTGGATGGTCATGCATGGTAGGATGTGTCAATAAATGTCTTAGATGGGAACCCAAGGCATGTTTAGAAAGATCTATTCAATGTAGAACTATGAATAACTACAATGAAGTAATGTTGTAAGTAGGGGATGTTATCATCCTAAATGTGTGGTTGCACAACATAGGATACATAAAAAAGATTTACAATAATGTATTTGACCTTCTTCATTTGTTTTCTTATCTACAAATGAAATCCTATAGACTAATTCCTTTATGTATTTAACATGGTACACAATGTCTACCAAAAGTAAAAAATTCATGGATCGTAGTCATAAATTATGGATGTTGGTAAGCCAAAATGGACCCAAACATGAGTGAAGAAAAAACACAAGAATTTATGAGATAGATAATGTATTGACTAAAGAGATTCTTCTCATTCTTGATAAGTTGAGGAAGGTGTGTATGTAGTATATGCAATGGGAAAATGGCAATGCAAAAGTGGATAAACTCAAGAGGTTTTGTATTGCATATGAATTTATGCAAGCAAAGAAAGTGAGAGATGATTGTATAAGTGGAGTTGAACAAATGAAGTAAAAGATTATTTAACTTAAGAATTCTATGGAATGAATATAATTAGAAATAAATGGTAAGGAAAAGGAAAAATCAGATCTAAGTTCATAAAAATAAATAGTTGGAAGTGTTGAAATTGTACCAAAACAATAGAAGAATAAAATTAACTACTTAGAAAAGGAAGTAAAAGATGAGAAGAATATTTTATCATCAAAAGAAAAGGAGTTTCATGTTGTTGAGAGAAAGTTACAATCTAAAAGACATGAAGTTGAGAAAATAAGGACAACAATGGAAGGTGTTGCTTATGAAGAAGGGTGCATGTAGACATTAAAAAATGAGTGTTTGCAAGAATTTGAGGTAGTTTAGAAGTTGAAGACTGATAGTAGGAACCTTGAGGCTCAATTAGGAAATGTTCAATTTACCTATAATGATCTTGTAAAGCATTTTGATAGATCAAAATTCAAAGGTGCTATTACACAATATATAAAAGTTTAAACTACATTAAATGTAAATTTTGAAGGCAAATTTCATTACATTCATGTTGTGTAAATAACAAAAGGTTTTAATTACATTAATACTATTTTCTAAAATTGGAGGTTGGAAAACACTAGGTGTTATAAAACCTGCAACCCACATACTGTTGTAAAAACCTCCACATGTAACATCCCAATTGGTTAGTCATCTCGCATGACATTTTGGTTAGTCATCCTGCATGGCATTTTGGTTAGTTTTATGTATCTCCACCCTTGATCTTTGAACAAGAACAATGAAATAAATCACAACCCATTGTGTTTTCCATCTTGTCATTATTTTTCACACTCATTTTTCAATCATATGAAAAAATTAAAATGAAAAATTTACTCAAACTATTAGTTGTGATACATTTTTAAGGTAACTTTAATTGCATTATTATTGTTTAAATGGCAATTTTTTTTTGTTACATTCATAATGTAATGTAAAACAATAGGTTGGAAAACAATGGGTGTTATGAAACCTACAACCCACATACTATTTTAAAACTGTAAATGCATAACAACCCAATTGGTTAGTTTTATGTATCCCCAAAATGCAACTCCTCCTCATGCTCTCCACCATTTAGCTTTGAACATGTAGAATGAAGTAACAAACAACCCACATTGTGTTTTCTAACATGTAATTATTTTGTGCATTTATTTTTCAATCATATAAATAAAATAAAACAAAATGTTACTGTCACTAATAGTTGTTATCTAAAATTTGAAGGCATAGGTTACATTACATTCCTACTATCTAAATAATATTTTATTTTTAATTACATCCATACTATTTTGTAAAATTGTAGGTTAGAATACATTGGGTGTTATAAAACCTTGCAACCCACATATAGCTTTAGAACCCTAAACACACAACAACCCAATTGGTTAGTCATCCCTCAACACAAATTTGGCTAGTTTTATGTATCCCCAACATAAAAATCCTCTCTTTTCTCTCCACCACTTAGCTTTGAACATCAAAATGAAATAACTCAAAAACCCATTGTGTTTTCCAACCTATAAATATTTTGATCATTTTTTCTCAATCATATGAAGAAATTGAAATACAATTTTTCCTCTAAGAGTTGTAAAATTTGAAGGTGTGTTACATTATGTTACCAATATTGTTGTGGGAGGGAGAAATAAGTGCTAGATCAATGGCCACTTTGCACAACCCTCACATGTACAAAATCCCTTTCATTTTTGCAACTCAATATCAATTACCCATATTTTCTCATTATGCAAGGGTGCATCACTAAAGTTTCAAACATGAAGCCTCCTGAGATCTTGTTGATGCCAACTGAAGCAAAAGGTAATAGAATGTATGAAATGAAAAAGGAATCTTCTCTAAAAATACTTGAAAAGAATCAAACCAAAGTGAATGAAATAGATAATGCATTAGTTGTAGGTTTCACAAACCATCTACTCAAAACCTACCATGTATTCCAACTTGCAATTATATTGTTCATTTATTTTTTGAACATATGAAGAAATTGAAACATAATTTTTTCTCTAAGACTTGTTATAAATTTTGAAGGTGAATTTCATTACGATCATACTATGTAAATAACAAAGCTTTTTCATTACATTCTTTTTGTTTTATAAAATTACAGGTTGGAAAACAAGTCGTGTTATGAAACCTGTAACCCACATGCTGTTGTAAAACTCTCTACACGTAAATACCCTAATGGTTAGTTACCCTTAACTCAATTTTGTTAGTTTTGTGTATACCTCACCCACAAATCCTCCTCAACCTCTTTTCCCTTGATCTTTGAACAAGCACAATGAACTAATTGATAACCAACATTGTGTTTTCCAACCTCTAATTATGTTGTGCATTTATTTTTCGATCATATGAAGAAAATGAAATACAATATTCACTCTAACTAGTTGTGGTAAATTTGGAAGGTGACTTCTATTGCAGTTTTTGTCTAATAACAATTTTTTTTCATTACAATCATATTGCCTATGCATAATTGGAAGTTGGAAAATACTTGGTGTTATAAAACTTGCAACCCACATACTATTGTAGAAACCTCTACATGTAACAACCCAATTGGGTAGTCACCCCTCAGGTCAATTTGGTTAATTTTATGTATCCCCCACTTGCAACTCCCTGAGCTCTCTACCCTTGAGCTTTGAACAAGCACAATGAAATAACTCACAACCCACTATGTTTTTCCAACCTACGATTATTTTGTGCATTTATTTTTCCATCATATGAGGAAATTGAGACATAATTTATACTCTAAATAACAGGTGTGGTAAATTTTGAAGGTTTCTTTCATTACATCTCTACTCTGTAAATAACAAAAGGTTTTCATTACAATCATAATATCTATGCATAATTGGAGGTTGAAAAACATAGGGCGATATGATTATGCGTATATGAATTATTATAAATTATAATATTTTATTAAATACTACACCAATGGGCTTTATGACTACTCTATGCACCTACATAAAGATAAATTCTAGCAAAAAAAGCTTATTAAATACATAACAATATTGTCACCTTACATTTGTATAAAACGTAGTGTTTATAACTTCAAAGATATTGAGATAGGATTATTATAATGCATCTAAGAATGAAGACAATGTTATACTAAATGCCAAATACAACAATCTCTTATTACATAAGCCACATTAGATCCCATGCAATGTGAGTATATGAGTACCAAGAAATTTAGTTTCATGAATACCTAATTGGTGTATTTAGAATTTTTAATCTCACCAAATGGTTTGAAGATGGATCCAAAGAAGGTAAAGTAAAATTTTGAATTTCCTTCACCAACTAATATTATAGAGGTAAAAGAAGGGCTTAAATAGGTAGTGCTTCAAAGAAACTTCTACTAGCTTCACATGTTTGGAGGTGTTGAGCATCATATTAAATCCTACATTCCTTAAATTTATTACAAAGCCTAAAAATGGGAAGCTTGGAATCTACACCACTCTTGAAATTCTAACACAACCATAAGAATCCATTAGCATGGATTTTTTGAACATAGTACTACCTACAAAAAAACACCAATTATATGATTAAATATTCATTATGGTCAATGGGTTCTCCATGATGGCCATCATATCACATGCATAAAAGTTTCACCATGATAAATATCTTGTTTCTTTTCTTCACTCATGTTTGGGTCCATTTTGACTTAAACCAACATCCATTATTTATGAGTATGATCCATGAGATTTTTACTTTTGGTAGACATTGTGGGCCATGTTAAATACATAAACGAATTGGTTTATAAGCTTTAATTTGTAGATAAGGAACCAAATGGACAGTGTGTTTTCCAACATTGCAAATAATGTGAGCATTTTTTTGTTCGAATCAAATGAAGAAAGTGAAATGTCATTTTTATTGTACTAAAGAGTTATTCTAAAATTTGAAGGTTGACTTCATTACATTGTTTGTGCGTACAAAACAATTTTTTTTTATAAGGAAATAACTGACAAGGGACAATGTGTTTTCCAACACTGCAAATAATGTGAGCATTATTTTGTTCCAATCAGATGAAAAAAGTGAAGTGTCATTTTTAATATACCAAAGAGTTGTTCTAAACTTTGAAGGTGGACTTCATTACATTGTTGGCGTATGAAACAAAATATTTTCATAAAAAAATAACTAACAGGGGATAGTGTGTTTTCCAACAGTAGAAATAATGTGAGCATTTTTTTGTTCCAATCAAATCAGGAAAGTGAAATTCCATTTTTAGTGCACCAAAGAATTGTTCTAAAATTTGAAGGTGGACTTCATTACATTGTTGCTGCATACAGAACAAAAACTTTTCATAAAGAAATAACTAACAGAGGACAATGGGTTTTTCAACACTATAAATGATGTGAGCATTTTTTTGTTCCAATCAAAATGAAGAAAGTGAAATGCCATTTTTATTGAACCGAAGATTTGTTCTAACATATACATATAGGTATTCACTTTAATTTGGATAATGTATGAAGGAAAAAAATAGATTTGTTTGATTAAAGAATGCACAAAACAATCATGACACCTTTGAAATTCATTAATGTAAGATAAAAACAAAAATAATGTAGTGAAGCAATGTATGCGAGGAACCTATTATACATATACAATTCTCCAAATGTTTTATTAAGTCAAAACCGCATGACTGTTTATGGTTATATTGAAGACTAAACACAATATTAATAGAAGCTCTACTAATGCCACCCAACTAATCCACTAGAACAATGTGAGCCAAGGAAGGTCAATGATTAGTTGACATTAGAATTGATCATTGAGAGATTACATAAATATAACCATCAACACTTTGATTAATTTGCTAGCAAAGCCCAAATGTTATCCAAATATAATTTATCATATAACTTATGATAGGAGTTTAAATTGTCTTCGCACAAAACAAACCACGACATTTTCCTTTTTTTTGGTAAGCTCTACAAAAACTATATCTCTATGCTCTAGTGATTAAACCTACAATTTTAAAGCTGTACATCGATAGCCATCTCCAATGGTGTGATACAAACACTACATCAAAACAATAAAAAACATCAATAAGATCTAAGATCAGTCAAATGGCTTCAGTGAAAAAGTGAGGCCAAGAGCAATCAAACCGTACTATCCAAATGTTCTATGTGAAGCCAAAATAGAAATGTCTTCCCCTCTGCTCTTCTATAGCAATGTGGATAGATTTGAACTAAAATCAGATGATAAAGAGGCCAAATTATCTATTGCAAGGACATCATGGAGAGACATGGATTCTCCAAACCTACATGGAAGCTACATTGGCGTCCTCTGTCTCATCACCATTTTTACATATGAGCTCCATTAAACTCATCTCTGACCACGTTTAAGCCATACAATGACCATTTTTCTGTTTGCATAATTACATCGACCTCTATTTGTGCCTCATACACCTACCCCACATGATCCTCATACTCCATTATTAGTATCTCTTGTAATCTAATATCACAACATGTGATGGTGGGGTTGCGAGGCTGGAAAGCTGCAAGTGCACCATTAATAAGTGAGGCAAGCTATTTTATGGTACATACATAAACAAAGCACTTCAATTACAGACTGCAATGCTGGAAATCCTCAATAACATTGAAATAGAGCAGCTTCAAAAGGAAAAGCTTCAATTTCACCGTACATAGATAAACAAAACAACTAATAAGGAAAAGTTTCAATTACAGACTGCAATAACATTGAAACCAGAAAATCTTCCTTCCTTTAACAGACTTTTCCACTCCTCACTTATCTCTTTTCCACCAGAGTTGTGCACAATCATGAACAAATCAAACACAGAACCCAAAGTAGGATCCAGTGTTGGCTTTTCTCGGGCGTTCAGAATAGTATCCATAATGATCACTCTGGAATTGCCTTTCTACATTGCTTCACAATCTCTACGTAGTCCTCGTCTGCCCAATCATGCATTATCCACAGCATAAAATCATCCATTGCAATAAAAATCATGTTCAAAGCTTGCATGGCTCCAGTGAAGTCTAACTTTCTTTGCTGCGTAACACAAAAGTCACTTTTGCATAACCTTCAAATAAATATCTACAAATATTAATTAGAAACTAACATAAAATCACCTACTTATAGTGCTATTGACGACAATGGAGGGATTGGCATTGTGGTTTGATTCCTCCCTGTGTGCGAGAAAAATGAGTTTCTGAAATGCGTCCATGGGATATACAAGACGATTTCAAATTTCAAATCTCCCGGTTATAAAATTGCCGCTTTCTTTTAAAATGTTTAGAACTGCCATCCGTCTTCGTCAGCATCCGTCCGTCAACATCCTTTGTTATTCTTTCTGTCAATGCATTTTGTCTAGCATGTGGGATGGGGATGGAATGTTATGTTATAATGTTATATACATAGGTGCTTTTTGTCTATGAGTTAGCTTTCTCCAGGTCTCTATCACCTCTAGTTTTTGTGAAAATTGAAATGAAATGAAGAAAAAAAGATTAAATTTTTCTTCATGCTCTTTTTCAAGTGGGATCTCCTGCTATTAATTTTGACTAGAAGGTTGGCTGTCTAGTTAATCTTATCTTCCTCAAATAATTGGTGCATATTGTCAACTTTCAAATTATTTTCGTGCTAAGTACATATATCTTCATAAGCTGTGCATTCCATGATGAAGTGCTATTCTGTTTCCATTGCCCCCTTATTACAAAATATGCAAGTTCTTTCTTCCCAAGTTTCCTAAGTGGGTACCTTTCACCTACTAGTCTCACACCTAAGATGATGTGATCCTGTCCTCAAATGTGTAGCTAACAACCTCACTTTCCCTTTAATAACTGTACCTAAATAAGTTTTTTCACCATGATTCTTTGCTGGGTTAAACTCTTTGATGTAGTATGTTTTTTTTCATCCAATCTATTTTGTCTACATGGTAGTTCTAAATTTTTCAATCACATAGCTTTTTATTTCACTATTGGTTCCTAGAACACTCTTACAAATTGATGTCCCACTTGTTCATCCACTTGATGTTCTGCTTCATCCAAGTTTTCTTCCTACAATCTAGCATCTACTCCATAACCTTTTTGGGCCAACAGTGGTTATCCATGTTTTCAACATTCTTTAAATAACTTATCAACTGGGTTATCGTTGATGCTTCCAATGGAAAAGGCCTTGCTTTAGCTAAAAGAATTTCATATGGAACTTTGGTTTTAACTTTGAGACTACTTGTTATTAAATATTTTTGGATTCTTTCTAGTTGTCTCCAACTGTACTTTGACATATTGCTTCCCACACTTCACATCCATAAAGTACAACCGGTATGACTAGCAAACCAAAATGTGAGAATTTTTGAGTGCGAGATAAATATTTATCATTTTTAATGTTTTCAACTATTATGATGTGAATTTTTTAACAAAAGACATTTTAAAAATTAGTTATTAGTGATTTGATTGGTTGAAGAGGTTTGAGTCATTTTGGAGCTTTTACATTCTAGTGTACCATTGAAAAATGGACCCTTCCCATTTTCATGGTCTTTTGGGTCTTGTTTCATAGTGTTGGAGCTATGTTGCTTTGATCTTATGATGTATCTTGGCTTGAACATGCTTATTTTGGTGCTAAAACTTAAAGAATGACGTCTTGTGAAGGTGTTGTGAAGTGTTGTAAGACATTTCGACATTCTTCTAGACTCTATTTAATGCAATTCACCTAAAAAGGTCAGCTTTTCATTCATCAACAAGTCCTATTTCAAAGTGTTGTAAAGTCTTGTAACAAGATTTCATGCTTTTCTAAGCATATTTTCACTATTTACACCTTTCTCATGCTTTATTTTATCTTTTTATGCCCTCATATGCTTATATTAAGTGTATTTTTGGGTTCTATCCTGAAAAACAACATTAAACACACCTTAATTTCTGACACTTGGTTTTGGGTCCTAGGTGGGACTCATTCGCCAAGTCCCCCTTGGCCCTAAATTTAAAATTTTTCAAAATTTCTTTCAGGATTTTACTCAAATTCACTCCATGTCGGCTTGTGATGAGGTATGAACAGATAGTAAGGCACAATATTTGTATAAATATGTGATTTTAACCTCATTTTACAATCCCCCCTCCCATTAACTCATTCATTCAAGCATTCATAATTCAAGTAATCTTCAAGCACTCAAGCATCTTGCATCATCAATTCAATTACTTTCAAGTACTTTGGATCAGCCATTGACATCACTTCAGATTTGCATATTCAAGGATGTGGTAAGTTTGTAATACTTTCATGTTATTCATTTATCATTTCCTTTGCATTTCATTCATTTCTATTGGGTTTGATTACCAAAGTGGGGTTTGACCAAGGCAAACCCCTATTCACTAACCCTCCAACATTTTTCCCCTTTGCATGTATCTTTACAGCCTTTGTTTTGCAGATTTGATAGATTTGAAGGTGTTGAAAAGTGGATTTCAAGTCAACTAGTCTCTTCAAATCAATTCATCATCTATTCAAGCAATTTGAGTGACTTTCAGCGCATTTTTTGTAGAATTGACCTCAACAACCTGATATTCAGTCATTACTAGATTTGGAGTAGCAGTGTTGACCTTTGACTTTTCAAAAATCTTGGGGAGGACTGATTTGCCACCCTTGGCGAATGAGTCCCACCTAAAATCTAAAAAATCTGCATTTTATTAGAAATCAACTCCCGTTTTTCAGAAATCAGCTCCTGACACTTTTTCACCAGTTGGAGGATTGATTCGCCACCCTTGGCGAATGAGTCCCACTATGAAAAACCAAATTTTTTTATCAGCATTCCAGACATTCCAGAAAGCTCACACATCATCTAGGTGCACTTAGATTTGACCCTGCATTTTCTGTTCTGCATATTTCTTTTAATTTCTTCATATTTCATAGTTGTTTGCATATCACACTGTGTTTTCAAACATATCATAAATTGCATCTTTGCATTCATTCTAGATCATTTTAATCAATCAATTGCACTTAGATTAGTTCATTTACATCATATTACATTGCATACATCCTAATTTGAATGAAACATAAGCATTTTAGGAGCCTAATCTCTCTCTTTCTAGGTGAAAAATCTTAGGAAGAGAGCTAAGCATTTCGGGTTCCCAAAATCTATGGTTCATCTAGAAAGCCAAGTACTTTTAAAATAATAAATATTGGCTGTTTAAATATACTATGTACTAGCAAGTACTTTTCAGGTAATAAAATATTGGAGGTTCAAATGTGCTTAAGATCCAAATTGATATGTGTACCTTTCAACAAATTAGAAGTTAGAAAAAATCAAGATTAAACGAAATATGTTTCATTTCAAATGTGAAGATGTGAGATTTTAAGGAACACTCTCGATTGAAGGGATTCATATATTATATTATATCCTAAAAAAGTATAACTATTGTGTTAATGATTATATCTCTGTGATTAGAATATTATATTATATAATATTTATATATCATGTATTGTTATAAATTTAATATTGTATATTATTACTATATATTTTTTATTGTAAATTAATAGTATAATAATATTATAACTTATTATTATATATTCTACATGTTAATGAGTATATCCTGCAAAGTTTCCTATGCACTACCAATTTGTAGAGATTGTGAGAGGGCAAGCTTGTGGCATTGCAGGATATAATAAATATAAAAATTATTAATTATTAATGTATTATTATATTAATCATAATATTTAATTAGATTAT
The DNA here is from genome assembly GCA_007258455.2 of Sequoia sempervirens. Taxonomy (NCBI): domain Eukaryota; kingdom Viridiplantae; phylum Streptophyta; class Pinopsida; order Cupressales; family Cupressaceae; genus Sequoia; species Sequoia sempervirens. Next base: position 23,774 of record VDFB02115132.1, read on the forward strand.
TATGTTATTATATGGTAATACTAATATTTTTGTTAGCTCACAAGCTTCAATATTTTTACACCCCACTCTAGATTTCTAAAATTACTTTTCACTTTATGGTAATTATTATGATGAAACATGTGAGACTATGAAATCTTGAATGTTAAATATTATGATGAATTTGTCCAATGCTATGCTATTGCATTTAAATGGATTATTGATGGATATTTGATGACATGATTATGATGAATACAATGTGATGATTCTACTTTTAAACAAACTGTTGGTGAAAATGCAATGATATGATCATGATGTGACAGTTTTTGGCTAACTACTCGTTTGTTTCTTGAGTGAAATGCAGAAACGATCTAAATTCCCTCCGGAGAGACAGAGGGGGAATATCACCCAGGAGAAGGGTAAAGTTATGAATTCTCTAGAAATGTCATCTAAGCTTAGTGTCGGTCAAGTGCTTGACTTCGTAAACCTAATAGTGCCTAGGGATGTTAGTAGCATGTTTGAAGGTAAGTCAAACCTAAGGTTGTTGAGTTGTGTTCTTTCTGTTATGCTTAGTTGTGGCACAATTCGGGGTTTAATGATAGACTTGTTTATTTATATATAAGAATACATATATTTTAAATATGCATATGTGTGTGTTTGTGTGTACAAGAAAAACATATGCATACCTATATGTATATATGCTTATATGGACACATATTTACATACATATGTGAAGGTATGCATTGACATATGTACATATACATTCATGTTTTAGTATATATAAATATATATACATGTGTATTTAATAAATGGAAATAACACATACATATGTATAACTATATATATAAAGCGTTATATTATATACACTACCATTTGATGTTATTAATATTAATCAACAAGCCAAAAAAACATGGTAAGGTTGATCTCATTGGTTATATATGAATTCATTCTATATGACGGATACACCATTATAACGATGTGAATTTTGTCAACGTTGGCGATGAAAGAAAATGATATTATCATCTAATCTTGAATTGCATTAAACTTATATTATTTAACTACTATTTGTATTGGCTAAATAACCATGGAACTTAATCTAGCTCAACTCTTTAAAGAGGAACACATTTGGCATATAAAGTGGAGTTTTTATTTGTTTCTAATGCCAAAGCAAAGCCTTTCCAGCTACATAGAAATGCCATGGTGGCACAATCTATTTACCATTTGGTAACTCAAACCTTACCTCTTAATGGGTCGTGGCTTCTCCCACACGTATTCAACTACATAACCAACTTTATATAAATGTTTTGTGAATCGATCATTCCACGGTGAGGTCATGGATTATTCTAGAAGGATATGCTTAAATTGCTAATTTATCTTCCCATGATTTTGGCAGTCGTTTAATGATTTGTCAGGTCGAGGTTAATGGAAAAGTTGAGTAAAAGTCATTTTTTTGGGGATCATGTTAAAAATAACTGAATCAAGAAATAGTTAGAGGAGGATTCGTAAAGCCCAAATAGAGTTATTTTCAGTTGTGTGTGTATATAGAGCGTGGAGGAGCGATGATAAAGGGATTCCTTTTTCACTATGTTGAGGGAGATTATCTTGGTTGTGAGTGCTAATTGTTTGAGAAAGCAACTGAAAGAAGCTTGCTGAATATTTTGAGCAAGGCCAAAGGGCAGGATATTTGGTTTAGACATTGAAGTTTTGCTAAGTTATTGAAAAGAGTGAGAAACTAAAAGTATAGACTCTTCATTTAACTGAGACTGGGTTGTGTGTGAAAATTATCCTCAAGCAACTTTTGTGTAAGTGTGTAGGCATGCTATTTTCCTTTTATCTGCTAAGTTCTGAAAGAGTGTGTATGGTTTGTTAAAACCAGAAATGGGGGGGCACTTTTAACTGCATTCTTCTCATGCAAGAAATCTGCATTTATCTCTTTAAATCCTCCAGATGAAATAGCTTATTTTCTTGGGAAATTGGAAAGAATGGTCTTCTTTTTAGTCAAACTAGGGTAATCATACTCTTAGCCCTCTTTTGCAAAGTATGTGATTGTGAAAATAGCATGTATTCAGCTACTTGTTTAGTATGAGTCTCTCTTTTTATTCATAGAGTAAAGGGATTATTTCTTATCATTTTGAAAGTCTCTATTGATTGCAATTAATTAAATAAGGTTCATTAATGAGCATATGATAAGCAAATACCAATCCATTGTTCTTGAGGGTTTTGAACCAAATATGTAAGAGTAAAAGAAGTGGTAGAACAACCTTAAGCACAACTACGTGCTAGTTATTGTTGAGAATGCTTACTAGTTTGAAGAATAGTTTTTCTTGTTTTCCTCTTCTTGAAGTATTTTGTGAATGGAAATGGTATCTTGAAGTGAATTCATACTTTTCTTTATTTTGAAAGGTTAAACCCTTCAAGGGTTTTGTTTTATGTTTTGAAGCCACCTAGAAGGGGGTATTTTGTGTACAAAGTCTTTCCACTGCAATATGACCAGTTAGGCCAAGTTATTTTCATTTTTTGACAAAGAATGCCTTGGGTAGAATTTAGAGAGTAAACACTCTCTTAAGTTAGTATACTTCAACCTAGTGGCAATTGCCAAGACTACGTAGTTACAGTGAGTAACTCAAGAGTTTGAAGGACGATTAAAGCTAAACCAACTTAGTCAAGTTATGACTAGGAAGTTAAGTGGTGTTGAGTAAAAGTGTTCTTTGTGATTATTCATGGATTGAATAGTTAGTTTGAGTTAACCCTAGGTCAGATATGGTAGTCCAAGTCAAGTAGGGTGGGTGAACAAACGACTTTGCTCATAAGTAGTGTTTGTATATATTACAAATACTTTGGCCAAACTAAGTGCACTAGTAGTTGTATGCACAGTTTTCCGGTTCACTATGACCCATATTGCTCAACTAATTAGAGTGTTACATAGTTGGAAGGTATCCATAATTGTATGAAGGTATTAGTTAAGTAAGGCACAACACTATAGCTCCAATGGAAAAACTAAGAGGGTTCTTAACTATACCATTAGTTGAAGGGTAGGGACACTTCCATTTAGGAAGGTGTGTGGTGGACCACTGGTTTGTGGTTGGAGGTGAAGCACTTGGGTGATGCTCCCCCTCTTGCAGATGACATGTCGAGTCTTGGAAGATAGAATAAATCCAAATATGTGATCTCTAACCTTGTTTCTTTATGTTCTTGTTATGTTTTATTTAAATGAAATCATTTATGTTGAAATACAAAAAGTTAAAAGATGATTTCCCTTTTCAGTTGAAAAGCATGATTAGATGATATGATATATTTGTGTACTGAATTATGCAGTTGCATATTCTATTTTGAAAAAAAAAGATTCATACCTCATTTACTTACGATGTTAGTTATTAACTGCTTGGTAAATAAATCTTGGTAATTTATTTTTAGAGGGAGATGGTTGCTACAAATATACATGGTTGGGATGATCTTTTGAGGAAGTAAAGTTTAAATAAAATTATATTAGAATCTACTAAATAAATAATATATTTTAGAATAATTGTAAAAACTCAATATATTACATCAAATAATATATTATTCAATATTAATCAATAATTAATGTTATCATAAACATTACCCTTTTAAATAAAAGTTTCTCTTTTATAGTTTTTTAAAAGCTTGTGTAATATAGCCATGTGGATTTTTTCATCCAATCGCAAAAGGGAAAGGCTATAGCAAAACTAGTCAAGTTAGAAAAGCTATTTATTGTTTGTTTTGTATAGTAAACAAGAACTTTACTAATGCAAACACATCATTCTAAGGATGACTTACTGTATCCCCAACACTATTTCTAGACTCAACCCTTCTACTGTGAGTGTGTGTAAGCTCACATAGGTTACATTACTGGTTGTACCCAACCAAAATCTTCTCCTGAGTGATACTTCCCCTCCACCTAGAGGAATGAACACGTCCCTGCAATCAGCTCCGCACACTTGCAAAGGTAGTTAGACATTCATAATAAATCCATATGCATCATAACTTAAGGATATTCATAAAGCAATAAATGTAAACATATTTATTCTTCAAAGCTATATTAATCATTTATCAATACTTTCACATAATACCTATTCCAGTATTCCATTGCTTAGCAAGCATATTACACTCATGATTGAATTTACTAACCTATTTACCCGTGAAGATAAAAGTAGATCAATAATAACAAGATGGGATGTAACATACTTCCCCCCTTGTGAATCATCATCCCTGATGATCTATAGCACCTTAACATACAAATAAATTCAAATAAATTTTTTACTTACCATTCTCAAAATATGTAAGAATCATAAAACATTCTTCCTATGAAGCATCACTTCTTGCAATCTTGTCCTTCCTAGGGCATGCCTCGAGTGTCCTTGTTAATGTATAGGAAGAATTGTATGCCTCACACATTCTTACTCTCCCAAAGAGATTATGTCTTGTATGTTGGCAAATGGTTAGTGCTCCCCTCAGGATTCATGACATGGACTAACCGCCTCCTGTGGATCCGTTAACTCTGGCAGTTGTATCAGGCATTAACAAGTCAGTCTTTTGGTGCAACGAAAAATTATGGGGCCATCAATTGGTATCAGAGCCAAAGGTGTCAGGTTCGAATCCCCTCGAATAATGCCGAGGGGGAGTTTGTTGGCAGATGGTCAGTGCTCCCTTCGGGATTCATGACATGGACTAACCACCTCTCACGGATCCATTAACTCTGGTAGTTGTATCAAGCATTAACAGGTTGATCTTTTGGTGCAAGGACAATTGTGGGGCCAACATTGTATTCGGGTAAAAGCACAAACCTGTGTCACACTTTATAAAGGAATCGGCCAACAACAAATTTTTTTTTGAACTTCGACCACATAAAAGTGGTCTTTATGTTTTGAATTTCAAAATGGTGTAAACTAATGAAATGTAGAGATTTTGATGAAGTTTATTGTTGTAATTTTTAAAATTTAAAAAAAATATATTTTCATTATGTTTTTATCAATTTAAGGATAAATTTTGGAATGCTGAAAATTTCAGAAAGAGTGACTTCACGGGCCGTCAAAACAAATTGAAAAAACTTCATTTCTCCCTAATTTTTTTCTCCAAATAGGTAACTTCAATATCTTGTGCATGGAAAAAGAAAAATCAAAATTTGATGTATATTTTTCTTGTAATAACGTTTTAAAGTCAAACATGTCAAAATTTCACAGTTTTCACGGGCCGTCAACTATTTTCAAATTTTTAAATCATTTTCAAAAAAATAATTATACCCTTTTGAAGAAGACTCTCTCTTCTTGTGCCCCATATAAGATTTAAATTTTTTTAATAAATTTTACTATCTTGTTTTTAATTTGTAATCAACTTCTTTTTTCATTCTGAAAACCTACTTGCATTATTTTAAAAATAAAATATATTAAAACTAATAAAAATATTTAAAAAATTATATATTTGGATTCTCCACTCCGAGCTCTACAAAAGGGTATTTTTTAAAAAAAATCATTCTAACTAAAGAAATACTTAGCTAAAGTTGAAAGTTTCAGAAAATTCTGAAAAAAGCTGAGTTGGCTGCCAACTAGGATGCCACATAGACAGTTTCGGTAGAAACAGTTTCTATAGAAAGGGTTTCGGCCGAAACCCTTTCTATAGAAACCCCGCACATTAGAAAATCCAATTTCGAAGGCAATTTTAAAGCGGGAAGAGGAAATTTTTTATTTTTTTGGATTCGGGCGAAACTTATTCGACCGAAACCTATGTGCCACGTAATATGCCACATGGTTTCGGTCGAAACCTAGTCGGACGAAACCTTTCTGGCCGAAAATATTTCGCACGGAACTATTTATTTGGCCGAAAGTGTGACACACCTTTGTGCTTTTACCCATTCACAATATCTCACAAGTACATCTCATGTACAATAGTATCTAAATAACACATGACACCTAAACTATAGTAACTGGAAAACACGTGTTCTCATTGGCCCACAAATTTATCTTTGGTATAATCCAAATAGAAAAGGAATAATGATGCATTTCACACTACACCATGGGTCCGATCCTTCCCTTTGCTATTTACAATTTTAGACAACTTAGAAGCCAAGTTCATCCATCACTTACACATCCATTTTCATTAACCATAAAGTATTGTTCTTCACTATTTTTCCATCTTGAGTATAACATTTCTCTTCGACACCTGTCGAATTCTGATACTATTTCATACTTAAGCTTTGTATCGACAAAGTTTCATCAATCTCTTCGATCTATTACTCTTTTTGACAATCTATCAATTCTAAGGTTATTCATATTTCTAAGCCTATTTCAACTCTATAGGGTTTCAACCCTCTTTTCCATATAATGGATCAAACCTCAATGTTAGAAGTTTATAAGTATTCCTACAAATCGTTCAAGATTTGGTTTATCACTTTTGCCTATTCGGCTACAATAATATATTGGGAATTCATTCAATTGAATTTCTCATAATATGTTCATGGTTTACACAACCCTATCATTATTTTCTTGTTCACAACTGAGACAACCTTCTTAGGAATACTAAGCAACTACTTCTCACAATATATTATTTATGACCGAAATCCTATAACTCAAGTTCCCAACTAGTGTTGATTACCTTAGTGAGTTTGTCCACCATAATATTATGTTTGTTCTACTAACATAGGCAGGTTGAACTACCTTGTGTTCTACCACTCCCCCTCTAGAATCTCGAGAGAGTACAAACATCCTACTGATGAAGACATTTGGTCTTCAGTTCTTGGTACACTAGAAATTGTCTTGCCACCTTATGTGCAACCACTTACTCTACCTTTTCCCAGATTATAGTAGTTCCTCATCCAACAATTCACTTTGTCATTCCAATGTCCTAACCATGACATCAATTTCCTCGTTTCATTCCCTAATCTTCCAAAATTTTGGGTGCTTAGGCTCTTTTACATCCTGTAATAGTCTATTCTTTGACTAAATAAAAACCTATTTTATGGTCTCATGCCACCTTTAATTCCCAAGTAATAATGGTTAGGAGTTTTGCAGGGATAAATCTCCTTTATCTTAGGACATCCACTCTTGAATTTATTTCGTCCTTGGATCTTTTCCAAAGATGTTAATCCATCTTTCAACTCAATATAACTTTCCAATAAGATTTGGTACTAATTTTGAGTAATAATCCCCATTCCATCATGTCAGTTCCCAGAAGATTTTGCTTACCTAATTCCAAGCATGAATGTTTCCATAATAATTCCAAATCATGGGTAACCTAGATCTTTCCTTACATACTCTTTAAGAAATGATCTTTCCATTCATGCTCAAGTAATCTACCTATCCTTTTCTAAGGCATCCATGATAATATCATTTGGTCTTCCAATCAAACATATATAAAGTATTGAGCGATAATATTCCTTTTTGATTTGTCATAATTCTTGACCTTTTTACAATCTTCCAATAACTCCAATACTTTATTCTTATGGACATGAAATATATCAAACCTCATGACTTATGAAGAAGTCAAAAATGATTCCAAATCAAAAATATGTTGACGATCTTCATTGTATGGGGTACTTTATCTAAGTCACTCCACTCTTTCTTCCCCCCTTAGTGTTTCCACAACATTCGATCAACTCAAAGTTGACTTATAGCAAACATTTTATTTCTTGAAATGGTTTTTCTTTCCTTGTTGTTGGCTTTCTATTTCATTCTTCTTGCCTCCATGGCATACACTGAATATACTTTTTCCCAAAGTTAGATTCATCACTAATCCCTAATCTCATAAATTCAACAATTGGATCATCAAAATAGGAGATCTAATAAATAATCAGCAACTTTACAAGTTAAGAGACATTCTAATATTCCAAAATTCTCTTTCCAATATCCTTTTTGTGGAGGAACATCCATTCCCACAAAGCCTCTTTGGTTGGTATACCTTTCAACTTAGAGTGTTGTTTCCTTACAACTTCTACTGATTTGACACATAGTGCCATACTACATCCCATTTTCTTTTGGAACCTCTAAACGTATGTTGGTTTACGTTGAAACATTGGTGAGTTCAAATTTATACTCCAACCAATCTATGTACTATCGAAACCCTTGGCAAGACAACCCGATTTACCATTTCAGGTTTCTTTCTCATATTCACCTTTCCAAGTGACTTTGTCCCACTTCTTGGTAACTAATTCTCTCATAACCTTTAGAGATACCAAGGTTGTTTGGTTTATTTCTCTCATCTTAATCAAAACTCCAAATTGATCTCATCGATTTTGGTTGGTGGAACCGTGTCCACTTCATTGATTACTTCATTATGACCATTCTGGTCTTTTCCCTTATTCCAAGGTACTATCTCCTTTCTTACAAGTTCTTAGCCTTGCTCAAAAATTAGAATTTTTTCAAGAGTTCTCCAACCTCTTAGATACTCCTTCATTGACTTCCTACTTCGATCTAATTTATACCAAGAATGCATACTCACAGATTCGAAGTATTCTTACTAAATCCAAGAATTTCTTGTCTCTTTGAAGCTATAGGTTGCTATCAATAAGGGAGATTCTCTCAATCCTCTCTAACCCTCAAAGTTTTATATCTATTTCATAGGATGAAGGTATATTTGGTTATTCTTCCTAACCTTCCAAGGGGATATAATAATAAGTTGTTGGTTTAGGAGTTCCCAACTCGAGGGACGATTCTTATCTAGTTCCAAACTTAAACAAGTTTCTAGGAATCTTTTCTTCCTTTTGTTGTTTTCTCTTTCCATTGTGGCATAAGAAATTTTCAACCATTATCTTCCGATAAGGTTTATGCATTGTTTGCATAATGAGCTCATAGGTTTCAGTGTTGAACCTGGTAGCTTCGATACCACATGTAACAACCCCACTTTTCTACTTAGTAAAATTCCCCAAGATTTCACATTTAAGTGAATAAACCATGATTTTATAACATAGCAACAAAAAAATTTCTTCCCATAATATAAATTACATGCATAATTGAAATAACACTATTTCCAAACTTCCATTCCATTCCATTGTAATTCCACAAATCTTCCAAAAACATAGATATCATGTTGATTGAACTCAAGTATATCTTACGTGATTACATCCTTCCATATAAATGGGTACATGATATGTGCATAGCTTCTCCGAGTTTCACTTGGAAATAGCTATACAAACTAGTCCTGATGACGCTACATCAGTGCATACATTATGAATGTCCTTGCTCACTGTGCAAACACTCCAATTTTCCTTGATACTGGCGCAAACATTCACAAACCGTAGGCACCAACTAATGAGGAGAAGCATCACTCAAGCATTTTTCCACCAACCACAGACTCATATGCGATCCCCCACACATCTATCATTTGATATATGGCACTACCCTTCGATGAAGATATTAGTTGGTAAACCTCGTATCAATAGCCTATTTGAGCTTAGTGTTGTGTCCTACATGACTAGAACTTATAAACCCACAATCTAGGACTAGCATGTATACAAATGGATCACGATGAACTTAAAAGTGTAAATAGTGGCTACTTACACTACTTTTTCCAAAGTGTTCTCACTCAGTACTTCGAGTGAGGGACATTCCATTCACATACGCTTCTAAAGCTCGTTTTGGATCTTGATCATTCATAAACTATGCTTAGGTAATTTCCTACCTTAGGTAAACCCTAATGTCAGAAATATCTTATTTCCCTTTCCAAAAACACTACGATATCTTATGGATATTCCGATCCTTGGTATAATATAAGAGCTTTCCTAGTCCACGAGTTTACTTTACATAGACAAGCCTTTCATTATAAAAGACAATCTAGTTCCAAGTATAACTTTATAATCTAGAGTATAGCGATATAAGCTTCTTCTATTCACATATTAGTTATTCATTATTAACAGACTCCAAATGGTAATATATCACACTAATAAGTGGTTCTCATCAAGAGAATATCCAAATCAGTGATTAACCTCAATCGAAGCATAATCATAACAATAGGTGCTTTCCTTCAAGAGTGTAACTCTTTAATAAAAGAGGTATTTAAAGTAGAATCTTGTCAACAATGTGACTTCATTTCAAGAGTGTAAAAAAATTAACTAAATAGCCACTTTAACTCAATAGGTAATCCCACCTACGTTTCTAAACATATAGAATTCCATAAACTCAAGTGGTTAGGCTTAATCACCTAGGTGAGTTTTAACCTTTTTACATCCTAATCATTGGTTAAAGTCATTAACCAATGAATAGCCCGATTATATAAATTACTCTAACCTCATATATTCCAATCAAGATCAAATGTGCAACCCAACCTAGTAAGTTATTCCCAACCTATAGGTATCAACGAGTAAATTCAAGTACTTATCCCCAGAGTAACCCACTAGCCATGTAGTATATTCAATTAACTTAGCTATAAGTAACTCTTAAGCTACCCTTGTATAATCATATCTAGTATAATAATAATACTTATGACAAACAAATCCTCCTCTCATGGAGTAACTACAAGCACATCTCAAAATAGTATAATAGCTTCTATTTCTTTTTCAAAGCAATACTATTTTTCCCTAAATGCAAGTACTCATAATAGACAATTTAAAGCAGTGATGAAACAATCATTCAAAAAGCTAAGACAATAAAAGAAGATTATCCTCATGCTTGTTTTTGCTTATCCAATCGATTGACTACAAATTAGTTTCTCCACAACAACAACTAGCTTATGCTTGATCCCTTCAGCTATGCCACAATAATCCCCTATCTCCCAAGTTGATAATGTACTTCACTCAATATGCTAACACTCTCACAAATACTCACAACTCTCTCAAAATATAATAGAGTAATGCCGATTAAGAAATGCAGAGCAAAAGTGTCTAAAATATAGAGCACAATGCGTATGTAATGCGTCCCCAAACAAGTGAGTTTTCTCTATTATTTATATAGCAGAAAGGAGGCTTATCATCCTACATAATAGGAATGAGTGTTGACAACAATCACCATGCATAACCACTCACTCAACTTAGCTAAAAGGTGGTGCACAAATAAGAACATACTCATCAAAATAAAGCTATAGGTCGACCTTTTTTGATGACAACAATATAAGACTATTTTAAATCAACACATGATGAAAAATGTGTAATTTGAATTGCCTTCACAATGAACATCTACAGTAGGTAGGATTCATAAGGTGGCGCCAAATAAAGCATAAACCTCCTACAGAGTTAGCGTAGTTTTTCACTTTGTTGAACTAGTCAATAACAAATATATAACACATAGCTCACATCGACTTGGTCTTTGCATGAGTCAATTCATCTCATTTATCAGTTTGACCAATTCATCAACCTGCTATACATAATCTTGCATGCTTCTATTTGTTGTAGATATTTTACTCAATAATATGGCATTTAAGAGTTTACTAAGTCCAAGGTGTTTCCACATAAGACATCGACTAAGTCTCCTTATATCGACTTAATGGTTGTGCATTATTTTGTAGAATACTCGTTCTAAATGCGTGGGCAGCAAGAGTAATATTCAGCCTTTTAAAAGTACAGTCACAAGTATAATATACGTGGCTTTTGCTTTAGCTAATAAATCGGCCTCAAGGCTTGCTAATGTTAATCGACTTCAAAGTATACAATTATATTTACATATACATATATATGCTAATATATAAATTTATATATACCATATGCCAATAAAGTATATATACACTTGATATACAAATGAATACAAACAAGTTAACATTCATATAATAATAATAACCCTAACGACTATATATATAAATTATTATCCTCATAATATATACCCATTCTATTTTCAGATGTATAACTCTTATTATCATATTTTGTAAATGATAATACGTGTGTTTATTCATACACACATACTTATATAATATATATATGTACACTTCTCTGATAAGCATTAACGCTTATGAGTGTATTTGTATATACATACAAGCATATACATTATATAGCAATATGATAGACAAGTAATCCATTCGATATCGAATGATTATGAACACGTGATTATACACACAATAGCATCATATATACATATATGCATATCTATACATATGTTGTTATACTCATATGGACATCCTATTATATCCAACGTATGCATATATTGAAATGTGCATATATACGCATATAGGCGTATATCCCAAACACTCATTCAACCAAATAGTCACTTGCATAGTAACATAAGAAAGAAATCACAAGCTTAAACAGATAAACATCACCCAATAATGCACTCGATAGTAAACATGACCTTTACTAATGCAAACACATCATTCTAAGGATGACTTACCATTTTCCCAACACTATGTCTAGACTCCCCTTCTACTGTGAGTGTGTGTAAGCTTAGATAGGTTACGTTACTGGTTACCCGTCCAAGATCTTCTCCTGAGTGATACTTCCCCTCCACTTGGAGGAATGAACGTGTCCCTGCAATCAGCTCCGCACACTTGCAAAGGTAGTTAGACATTCATGATAAATCCATATACATCATAATTTAAGCATATTCATAAAGCAATAAATGTAAACATATTTATTCTTCAAAGCTATATTAAGTATTTATCAATACTTTCACATAATACCTATTCCACTATTCCATTCCTTAGCAAGCATATTAAACTCATGATTGCATTTACTAACCTATTTACCCATGAAGATAAAAATAAATCAGTAATAACAAGATGGGATGTAACAATAGAAAACTTGTGTATCTATCTATCTTTGCAGTATAGATATCATAATGTTGTATGAGAAAGGGTTAGAAATATTTGTATTAGAATGTTGTTTCAAAAATGGTTACCATACATGTTAGACTCATTGTAATTGAGGAACAAACAAACCATACATCTAATTAAGCCACGACACAACCCCAACCCACGATTGGCCCCTCCCCCTTATACTTCAAAAGCTTATCAAATATTTCTCTATATTTTTAATAGATTTTAGCTATTTCTAGAACACTATGAAACCTTGCCACAATTTGTTACAGCTTGCTTAAGAACCAGACACAAAGATGGTATCATTCAGAGCTAATCTTATAAACATGTGCACCCATTGAAAATTTTGATGTACCCAGTCAAGCTAATGCCTTCATAATTTCATTATAAATCCCCAAAAGCTAACAGCAACATTCACAGGTGATTAAAGGAACAAATCTACAAAATATCTACTTATAAGTGCCAATTACTTGTGGTTGGCTTAAAACAAGGGGCATGACTGTGTTAAATCTCCCCATCCCATAATTCTTCGAGAGTCTTGTAGGGGCTGGTTGTACTATTAACATAAAACTCCGCACGCCCTATTTTATGCTGTTCAAGCTTGCTAATCTTGTCATGATCATCAGGAGTCAAAGACCAATCAAAGACTTGAAAATTTTCAGATATTCTGGTTGTGTTGTAGCTCTTAGGCAGCACACTCACTCCTTGCTCTAAACCCCACATTAACATAACCTGCAATCGCACAATGCACACCGCCAATCTAAGTTTCTAATTCATGTCCAAGCAAAAATTCCAAAATAATCGAATATGAACAAATAAAATACCTGAGCTCTAGTCTTTCCATGCTTTTGGGCAATTTCCTGAATAAGGGGATTATCCATCACCCCATTAGAACCCCACGGAGTATTTGGAGCTCCGAGAGGAGACCACGCACTCACATGAATGTTATGCTTGTTGCAATAATCTCTCAACTTCTTTTGCTGCCACTGTGGATGCATCTCCACCTGTAATTCCATACCATAATCATCATACACATAATACAATTCTATACAATCAAATTACTAGACCAAGTTATATTGGTGAAATGGACTAGAAAATGGGGAATCAAAGAGGCAGATTTGCTTCAAGAACTATTAGATACTCTGGACTGGTAAAACTGAGCTGATTGAGATGCTCTCTAGCAGTGTTTTGGTGAGAAAATGAGATTATGTCAATGTGATATGAACATAATAGTCACCTATACATACAGCTAATTATCTCCAAGAAAATGTTTACTTTCAACTTTCAAGTTTCATGAAAAATACAATTAGTCCATTCTGGTTTCATTTTCAGGTAGAATTTATAATCCTTCTTTGTTTTCTTTTATCTTTTTCCTGTATCCTCGTTGGCATCTTTTAGCTTTTTATATTGGCTTAAATTTACAATCTGATTTAACTTTTTCTTTCATCTCAATATTGAATTATGAAATTTAATCTGAAACATACTTGTAAAAAATCTACATAGTTTTTCCAGTAGTTTTGCTGAATCTTATGGACAGTGGAAATCTCATTTACACTAAAGATATAATTAGTCACTTCTGGTTAACTCACATCCTCCAACAGTCGAAACAGAGACATGATCAACTATAGAGCAAGAGGAACATCTACAGAAGCTTGTAGCAAAGAGAAACTGTAGGTAAAAGGAATCCATACAGCTTTCTGCGCTGCCCAATATCAATATATGAGCTAATAGAGAATGAAGACTTGACTAGTCTAGATGAATTATTGAATCTGTTCCTGATTAGTGGGTGGGAAATTTCATTAAAGACCCTGGGAACAGGTTCAGAAAAAAAAAAATGAACGCAGATAGCCCTTGGGTCAGATGAAAAGCAAGCCTCTGAAACAGAAAAAAGCATTTGTGCAACTCTTTACCTGATCAACAGCAGGGGGAATCTTTGCATATTTAAGCAAGTCTTCCATTTTTTTAGAGGAAAAGTTACTAAGCCCAATGGCTTTGGTAAGCCCCATCTCCATGCACTGCTCCATTCCCTGCCAAGTAGACTTTATATCTAAGGGCAAAAAATCTTCTTCTTTCACCGGGGAAAGTGGAATCTCTGTTCTCAGCTTGACAGGCCAGTGGATAAGGTATAAATCCACATACTCTAGTTGCAAATTCCTAGATATTATAAACAGTTTTCAATAAGGAGGTCCACAAAACAGAGGAAATAAAAGACTGAATTTGTAATGAGGAAATCATACATTAAACTATCCTTGATTGCAGCAACTGGATCGTCGTGTTCTGTATTTTTCAGTTTAGTGGTGACAAAAACATCTTCTCTGCTGACAAGCCCACTCTGAAAAGCTGAATTCAGAGCTTTTCCTAGTGCATGCTCTGAGTTGTAAAGCCTTGCTGTGTCAAAGTGTCTATAACCAACCTATAGACAGAGTATAAAAAAAAACATTCAGATGATCATAATAGGTCAATTGGGCTGCCCAAGTACATCATTTTTAGAATAGACCAAACCAGAGTTCATACCCCATCTGTAGTGAACTGTGGAAAATTTAGAGAAGTTATAAAAATCTCTTCTCACAGGGTAGAATTATATTTGAAGATAGAATAGAACATAGCCTCAGTACCAGACAGCCATATCTAGTAGAAATGATAAAACTGCTAATCATAGAGAGAATGTTGAAATTGGTACCTGAAGAGCAGTAATCACAGCTGCTATAATCTCCTCCTCATTCTGATTGATCGATGCAGTCCCCAGCCCAATTAATGGAATCCGGGCTCCTGTATTAAGCTCAGCACTTCCCCCTACAATCCCCATGATGTTCCCTGCAACCATTTAAACAGCCATTTATTGTCCCTATGATACAAAATTATAAATACTGTTCAGTTTGGATCAGTTGTGATTGAATTCACTGTGTGGCTCCAAATTTCATTACCTTTGCGGAATTCTTGGGAGAAAGCTGAGACGATGTAAGAGAAGATAGCGGAACAGCACGAAATAATTGCTGGAGAAATTTTCCAGGCTTTGACAGTTACAATTCTACTGAAACACGGCGCTGCCGGCTTTGACGTGGTGTATTTTGTACCTCAGCTTGTGCAGATGTCGCTGTGTCATTTCAATGAGTTATTGGATGACAGCCTAATTGTCTTGAGATATAATTAGGTGCGTTTCTATAACCTTTAGTCTTTATTGGAATACTTAAATCCATAATTCATCCTCTACCTTTCTAAATATGAATACTTTTTGAATTTTAGGTTATTGTGAATGAAAGAGATTAATAATTTTTATTTATTTTTTAAATATTTATTTATTTAGATTAAATGTTTTTTTAAAAATAAAAGTGGCTGATTCACTATTAAACGATTCTATTTATAAAAAGTTTCTTTTATACATATTGTATGAGGAGAAAACAAAATATTCCTGTGAAGACAATCAAAACCTGTCAACCCAATGAAGAACCATTGGCTGATACAAACTCTTGTTACCTCCTGTCGGCTATGGGGTGTTGGGGATGGGGGATCCAATGTACACCATACTACGCAGGGTGCAAGCAAGTAAACCGACAACCAAACCACCGAACTATGAATAATGAAGCCCTTTCGTGGGTCGGGATTCGTGTTTACTTCATACTCCATACTCTTAATGCCATTCGGTAAGACGCAAGTCAAACCTCCGATAGATTAAATGTTAAAAGGTTTTTAAGTTTAAATTTTAAATTTTAAAAAGAAATGAATTATTAAATGAATTATAGTTATTTTTAAATTATATTATAATAATACAATTTAGTCATTTAAGAAATATTTTTATAATAAATATTTAATTGATTAATGTGATTTACATATAATATAGTATGACACATTATAAGGTTAGGTTAGTTTGTTGCAAGTAAGGAAGGGGGCGTCATTATTTTAGATAATATTTAATTGGTATAAACATCTATCAAAACATAAAAGATGGAGAAATTTTGTTAGATATTATACTTGCAACTGGCTTGGTAGAGATATATGCAATATATAAAAGTATTGACAAATCACACGAATTATGGCCATAGGGGCTCATTGTAATGGTAGCACACAATAGTACATTTTAGTGGAGTACTTAATACTTTTATGTTATGTGTTGTAGTTAAGGGTTGTATTTCCTACACATACAACTTTTTGCAATAACCTTATTTGCATGTATGTTAAGTGCATTTAGAATAGGTTATGAACATTCATCAAAGTATAATATAATGTATTGAATAAGTATTATAATATAATTAATATACATTTTTATGTTGAATTATTAATTATAGTACTAGTTAATATAAATATAATTATATATTACAATAAAATTATTTTTAAAAAATATAATGTTTTAAAAAATACTTTATATTATACACATTAAATTAAATGTATTTGAGCTTTGATTAAGGTAATTTTATACTATTATCACATTATTAGTGTATATATGCAATTTAATGGCGATGATTGTAAAGATATGGACTAATAATCTAAATGGAGATGCTCAAATGAGTTGGGACAAGTATCTTGCATCTTGTTTCTATTGTTCCATTTGATAATATTGATTGGAATTGGACATGATGATTCAAATGAGTTTTCATGCCAACTAAGATTTAAAGCACTTTGTAAGTCATCATTTTATTTTAGCACTAGTAACTCTTGAATATAAAGCATTATTGTTAGACTAGTCAAATATACAATCACGAAGTAACACTAGTGTGTACCCTTACTAAAGCCACCAAAATATATATAATATAATTTGAATCCATTTTTCTACCTTGGTGGAAATATTTTTCTAGATGAGAAAATTAGTAATACAATCTAGCATAATAATGTATTTTTTAAAATGCTATATAATCTTGATCTAGATCTCAATGGCTAAACTATACTTACCAAGTATGAGACACATTTTTGTGCTTCAATATAATCAATTTTTTTTATCCTACAATACAATTAGTAGTTTTGTCATATGAGGTATTATCATTGGTTAATAGAACTAAATAATTAAAATAGAGGAAGATTCAGATGTTCAAGGTTATTTATCCACTTATTTATTACTCTCATGCTCACATTTATTCCCATGCACATACTACCCATTGTGGTCTAGCTCCTTTTTTGTCTCAAGACTAGTTCATAATTATGAGATCAAGCTCACAATCTCATGTAAACATGTCTCATGGGTCTAATTTCCTTTTTTTAAAAATTTAAACATGATCAAATTTTCATCTTTATCATTAACACTTAGGGTTGACCAAACATAAATTTACATGAAATATTTCTATAACCTTGTATTTAAAGGTATTCAATGCATTTGTTGGAACCCAACTATATTTGTCCTTCCTTTTTTTGCAAGTTTGTCTCTATTCAATGTTATGTTGTGTTGGCTTTGTATTGACTCACTATTGATAACCGATTTGAGAAAATACAAGTGTTTTTTCTCTTTTCTAAAAAGTCTCTCAAGTTAGTCTTGTGATGGACCCTGCATGCTCTTCATTCTTTAGTGTCTCTATAAAATCCAAAATATTCTTATGTTGAGTCGTAGGTATTATTTTCCTTATGTTATATAGGTTGTCAAAGTTTTAAACCTTTAGGGATTTTCTTACCAACATGTCACCCCACTATCTTTTCACTTCCCCTTGTCTATTAGTTTATCAAGCTTCGTCCCCACAACATATCCTTCCACCTAATCCCAACAATTCAATGGAAAAATCCTTGAATTATTTTTTTAAGTGTAGATTATGGCAATTTATTAGAATTGTTGTGTTTGTCATGTTATTCATCCAAGTTCTAAAACTTTTTGATGCCTTAGAGTGTTATTTGTCACCAAAGCGTCAAATTTGATTTTCCATTCATTTCACTCCTATTACACCCTCAATAATTTGTTGAAGTAAAGTCTCTTTTATTGAGTTTTTGAACTTGTTCATCCCATTATCTAACTCCCCTTCCAACCTTGATAACCTTATCATTTGAACTCAAATAATTGATAACCTTGATAACTCTAAGGTTCACATGTTTTCCTTAAATCCTTTTAGTGGCATGCCTTTGGACTTTCCCATCCTCAAATACCACTTCCCTCCATGACTTGTCCTCTTGATCCCCTGTTAATTCAAAAAAATTCCAAAATATTTCAAAGTTCCAAACTTTGTCTTGCATGCATATCATTTTGTCCTTGAACTTTGATCCCTCAATGCTAACGTCACCCTTCCATAAAATTTGTGAGTTAATCCATCCTTATTGACATCATCTTTTTACGATGCTAACATCATCCATTTTGTGGAGTTCCCTTTTGAGTCATACATACTAGGTAACATCACCTTTTCACACAAACAAAATTCTAGGTATTTTGGATCAAGATGTCAAGCCATCCATTCCCTAGTACTCATTCCATCTTTCCTCAAACTGTGACTCCCACTCCATTAATTCTCCAAATTCCATCAAAGTTATACTTGAGGCTAAAACTTATTCTTGTACTCATTTCTTTCAATCTCAAAAAGCCCACAACTTTGTTGTTCCTTTGTAAGAACCTTTTAGAGTCCCACTAACTCATTGAAACAACCTAGAGAGCCACATGGTTCAAAGGTCTCATGTGCTTACAGATTTCATGCTCATTGACATGAATTGATCCACCCTCGATCTCGAACCCCATAGCAATAGAACCAAAATTCAAAAATACAATATGCCGCACCTTGCTTAATAGTAATCGATTTGAACTTGCATTGCCACTGTAAATGTTATGACCTATATTATGCTCAAGATGCAAGCTTCGAAGTATGGCATGAATCACTGTACAACTTTGATAAAGATAACAGTGCCAATAACCAAGATTCCTGCAAAAGATGCATAAGTATCAAGAATAATTTCTACGCTAAGAGAAACATAAAGTGTCGTCTCAGATGCCATTTCAATCTTATGCATCTTCAAAATGTAAGTAACTTCCTCATTAGGAACATATTCTAATGTTTCTTTCTTACCTATTACACATCTTTCAATTTTATATAAGATTTATAAGCATCATTTAAATATTGAATGTGTATCAACACATTTTAATCAACTAAAAGTGTGATTGACATTAATTGCTATTAGATTTCTTCATTCTATCTCCTATATATCAACAATAAGGTCTTAACCTTTCTTAACATCATTCACATTCAAAAGATCTCAAAACATACATATTTGTACAACCTTGAACATGAGAATTTCCTTTTAATTAATCTTTAATCCTAAATAATTTAATTTGTTTAACAATTATTTATCTATAAATATTAAGTTTGTTAATGCTATATTTTTTAAAACTCTTCCAATTTTATAAATTTTAAACTTTGTGATTGATTAATCAAAAAACACATTAATTTAAATAAGTGAAAAATACTTTTATGAAAAAAAATTAAATTAATTAAATTTGAAATAAAATAATTCTAAAAAATTATTTTATTTAACTACCCAACAAGAATGGAAATTTATGCTTATTTTTTATAAAAAAAAATTATATTATAAATGTTGGTTTAGGTGTCCTTTTATAATTTACATCTCTACAATCTTTTAGAATTTACCTTTGAAAAATATAAATTATATTGTTATTTTAATTTAAAATCTCTATTAATCATTCAATCTATTCACAATTGAATGGCGGAAATGAACACAACAAATATTTCATGCTATGGAGAGGGAGTATTTTGAAATGAATGCATGTAAAAACATGGAAGCAACTTCACTTTCATCGGCCATTTGTGTCTCCATACTTGTTAAAGCATTGAATTGCTTGTTTTCAACTGGAGGGCGTTTCTAACACTGCAACAGATAAAAAAAATGTAATATCAATATCACAGATGATGATTAGATCATTTGACTTACCGTGAAGGAACTACATAATCCAATATTATCAAATGGGTTGCCTTCTCCATCTAGCAGAGATGTTGATAGCGTCAAGATAATATTGCTGGATTATGTTGATGAGTGAAGAAATGGCGTTGCTCACACACAACAACACAGGTAGTTTTTCTAAATCCGCTTGTAGAAATACCATCTTTTCAAGCTTGGTCTGTTCCCTGAAGTCAAATGGGCGGGCAGATGTAATAACTCCTTGTCGGCGGGAGATGCAGATTTAAAATCTAAATTCAAATTTAACCGTTCACAGTCATCGTAACCGTGAAGGGTCCAAGGAGCGCTACAGAAAACAAAACGGAAACGGAAGGTTTGAGTGGGCCCACACCAGCCACACTAAGCAGTCAAAGCTTAGTGTGTGATGGTTAAGCCGGGCCTGTGGGGATGTGATGTGGAAAAGCCGTCTGAGGAAGTCATTAGGTGGTGGAGTAGCCTGTGGCTTCCACAAAGAGAAAGTCCACAAAAGGCGAATGCAGAGAATACGGTGTGGGAAGCCGAAGCGTGAACACCATAAGATGACATCATTAACTCTCTCCTCCACATAAGCAATGGCTCGCAAACATTTAAGTCCCGCAAAAAGGAATGCAAAGCTAATATTTTCACAAACTTAAAGATGACGACTTTGGACCTGCAAAATCATTTATGACTTCTTTCTTTCTAACCTCGTACCTCTTGCCAAAACTTGTGCTCCCATTTGAAATGTTTTCATTTTATTAGTGTTGTTACGGGTGCAAAATAAACTGAAATGCATCATCTAACTCCGTCTGAACAATCCTACCACTTTCAGTAGTGGCTGCTACACACTTAAGTACTCATGACGGAATATCAACTGGCATTTATTGTTGTTCACCATAAACTAGAAAGGAGAGATTCACTGTGATTAATCAATGAAGCTCTAAGTAGCGGTGATAGTCTCTTCATAACGATTTTTTCATTCTGTGATGAAGAATTCAGAATGCCAGAATAATTTGTGGGATTCATGAATGTCTGCCCTAAAATTCTAATGCGCAGTTGAGGATCAAAGATCAACGTGCCTTCGTTTGTACAAGAGAATCTACGAGTGAGAGGAGTTGAATGCTCTGAGAAATTAAAAGGCTGGTGGGAAAGACCCAAGTGCGGGGATAAGGAGTGGCACGGCCAAAAATACGACCTACAATGCGTAACTTCCCGCAATCTTTGAAGAATATTATATTTACTTTAATTATGCAAATTTAACCTTATGATCATCAAATCCATCGACACAATCATCAAAAACCATTAAATTCGTGATTTTCCAAAAT